>CAUYSK010061802.1:0-28587 GCA_963575035.1 Avahi laniger | reverse complement strand
AATCCTCGGCAGATACTAAGGGCCAACTATATATCTGAGTTACCTTTGGTACATTTAAGGCATACTACGTTTTATTGTGTCTTGCTTTACTGCACTTTGCAGACACTGTGTTTTGTTTTGGTTTTTTTTTTTTTTTTTTGAGACAGAGTCTCACTCTTTTGCCCGGGCTAGAGTGAGTGCCGTGGCATCAGCCTAGCTCACAGCAACCTCAAACTCCTGGGCTTAAGCGATCCTCCTGCCTCAGCCTCCCGGGTAGCTGGGATTACAGGCACGTGCCACCATGCCTGGCTAATTTTTTTTATATATTTTTAGTTGTCCTATTAATTTCTTTCTAATTTTAGTAGAGATGGGGTTTCGCTCTTGCTCAGGCTGGTCTCGAACTCCTGAGCTCAAACAATCCGCCTGCCTCGGCCTCCCAGAGTGCTAGGATTACAGGCGTGAACCACCGCGAGGGGCCCAGGCTGCCTTTTGTAAGCTCACTAGTTTGTCCCGCTTTTCTCCTGGAAGCATTGGTTGTCGTTTCCCACCTTTCGGGGTGATTGACAGGTTGGGGTTATATAACAGATTACATAACAGGTGGGTTATGTAACGGTTTCCCTTTCTGTGCGTGTGTCTTCCCGAGAATCCTTCATGAAAACTCCACCTGTGTTACGCTAATTAGATGGTAATGAGTCCCAGGTCAGTTAAAGGTTACCGGGGAGCTCCTTACTGTGTATGTTCCCACTAGGGAACAGTTCCTAGCCACAGTTTGGTTCCTAGCTACTTTTGCTCTCCTCCAGACCAAACAACAATATTCAATGTGTTAGTCGAGCGCTCTGATATATCTCAATATAAAAATAATTTCAGGTGTGTAAAACCTAGTCAAAACATTTTGGATCAGAAAGAATCGCTTCATTTGAAAAGCGCATTCTAGTCCTTTCTATTTTAAGTAAATTAATCTCATTTAATCAAATAAAGCCAAAGTTTTCTTGTGTCAGTGAATTTTGCTTGTATTTCAAGTCTAGGTTGTGCTGTGAATGTGTGAGCTCTATGTGAACGTGCATGTGTGTTTATATCAGAAGTTTCTAAGTAGCCCTTTTTTTTCATTCACAGAAGTGCACAAGCTTTCATTCAGTAATGTATATCTTATGTAAACTGTGATGAAATCTTTAGCTTTGCAGTCCTAAAATAACCCAAATTAGAACAAAGCTATGCCAACATATGCCTAAATCGCAAACCAACTCTGAGAGTGAATGAGCAGATTATTCAAAAACGAAGCTGAACAGTCATTCAAAAACGTACCAAATCCCATAGAGAAACTTCTAACCAAAGCAGAAAATATTAGAAGATGACACATTTTCAGTAGATAAAAAGCTGGGCTTCTGGTCATAGGATCTGATCAAATTCAAGCTGTTGAATCATCAGAGTCAGTTATTTTAAAAAGTGGCATAAATCCTTGTAATACTTAACTTGTCTGTAACTTAGAGAAATTATCCCTACTTGAGATTCCCTTGACTTAATCGTGTCATGATCCAGGTTCAGGGGAAGAAACTCTAGTCATTAACTACTTGCTCACTTCTAATTTTAAGTAACTGACATATGGGAAGCAAGAGTTTGAATCCATCTTTTCCCAAATGAGTGTCACTTCTATGACAAATTTTCATAAGTTCTGTCTCTTCTCATATTAACATTTTAATGCATAGAAAAGTTTTCAAAAACATCAGCCTCTGGTTTTTAAGGGAGACATTTAAGGCAACCTTATAATAGCTGCTTGACAAATAATAGAATTATAAGCACAGAAAGAAGACAAAATACTGACTCACGGCTGTTGCGATTGCTTGTTTGTTGCTGTTTTGTTTTAAACCCTGGCTAGAAAACTCTTAAAGGGGGTTAAGAATGCTGATTTAAATATTGGAGCACATAAATTTTTTTTCATTCCTTAAAAGTTAATCTTTCTGCAAGTACTTATTGTTGAAAATTGTCTAGAGTTTTAGAAGTAAAGAGGGAGATCGTGGCGATAGTGGTAGGATTAAAAAGAAATCAGTAATATTTTATACTTGCTTAAGAAAACAAAGGAAATCAAATCAACGGAGTAATTTCTGCCTCTCAGAGAGGCAATTTAGCAGCTTGACTATATGGGAAATTGTGGGTTTAGGGGGAAATATTTCAGATTCAAACATCACAGGAAAGTTACCCAAGGTGGTCTTTAAAGAATCTTATACACTATTTTGCACAGCACCGCATAGTTTAAAATTGGGGTTGTTAAGTACAGAAGGCTACAGAATCTCTAAAGGACAAAGTGGGATAGAGAAATTATACTTAACACATAAGATGTGCAGAAAGAAATAATCTGGGATAGTTTAGAGAATAATGACTTATGTACCCACTTTCTTCTTTCTTTGTTCTCTCCAGTTAAATTGCTTTTACACATACATGAGCTATTAATATTTGTTCAATAAATGAATGCCATAATGCCACAACTAATCACAACCACTGGCGCTACTACAACGTAAAGAAAGAAGATGCAAAAAGTAAGTGGAAAAAGAGAAGTGTGACAAAGGAGATGTTAGATCAATGTATCATAGACTCTGGAATTTGGATCCACCTAGGTTCAAATCCTGATTTTATCACTTCTTGATGTCTGTTGCTGGGAAAGCCATTAAAACTTCCTTTACCTTGATTTTCTCATCTACATTATGGGGATAACTATAGCATCTACCTTACCCAGCTATTGTGAGGATTAAATGTTATAAGCCATGTTAAGTACTTAGCGTAATATTGACATGTAGTAAGGACAAAATAAATATTAGCTACCGTCATTATTAGGTTATTAATAAAACATTATTGTGGAATAAGCTGTCTTGCATGGGGTGAATCACCTCAAAGTGAATTATTTCAAAATCACTTAAATCCTGGAATGTTTTATCAATTTGTACCTCTGCCTGGGAATAAATAATAAAAATGTTAGCAAAATAAATAAAAATATAAGTTCATTTACATGTTCTATATTTAAAAAAAAATTGTGAAAGCAGAGGTGATTCAGGGGCCCGAGTCCACTTACAGTAAAACAAACCCAGGAGTTGGGCTGTCGAACATCTGGGGATGTGCAGGAGGCCCGTTGGTTCTCATGAAAGTGGCCCATTGAACTTCTTAAGGGAATCTTTTGAAGTGTTTGTGATGGTTGAGAACACAAGTTAGGAGACATTAAATAAAAAAGAGAAAGGGGAAAATAGCTTCTTTTCTTTAGTCAACCGAAGCCTAGTTGGAGGAATGAAGGTGGGAGGGTGGATATAAAACAGGTTTCGGTCCAGCTGACTCTACCTCCGATTTAGTTTGTTCTTAGTACAATGCAAAGTTACTTTAAAGTCCTGTGAGCACAGACTTTCAACCAGCAGCCTGTGATCTAGTGAGCCCAGTCGGAACAGAAATGCAAGACTTCACTTATCTTACACGACCCAGAAATTGAACCTACTATGGGATGTTGATAATGGCGTAAGATTAGCGGTACACGAGGAGCCCTGTCCTATGGAAACCACATCCTGACTCGACGCAAGCAAATCACTCTTGCAGGTCCAGAGCGTGCCACTAACTTCGCGTGGGGTTTCCTTCCATGGGAAATCAACCATTTAAGCTTGCAAAAATTGCTCAGACAAAATGCCTCTCAGCAGTTGAACAGCGTAAAAAATGTACAACCTTTGATATTTTGGTGCAACGAGAGACCAAATGTTTCTACCTCATTACCTCACTCTAGATGCAGAATGGTACATGTCATGGACTGAAGGTTCGAAATTCCTATGTTGGAGACCGAATCTCCAATATGATTGTATTTGGAGAGATAGGGCCTGTGAGGAGGTAATAAAGGTTAAATGAGGTCATAAGGCAGGGACCCTAATCCAATAGGGCCAGTTCCCCTTTAAGTAGAGAAAGAGATCCAGAGTTTGCTGTCTCTCTACCATGTGATCATGCTGCAAGAAGGCAGCTGTTTGAAAGCCAGGTTGAAAGCCAGGAAGAGAGTCCTCACCAGGAGCTGAATCAGTCAACATTTTGAACTT
Source organism: Avahi laniger (assembly GCA_963575035.1). Classification (NCBI taxonomy): domain Eukaryota; kingdom Metazoa; phylum Chordata; class Mammalia; order Primates; family Indriidae; genus Avahi; species Avahi laniger. The sequence continues at coordinate 24,556 of CAUYSK010061802.1, read as the reverse complement.
GGACTTCCCAGTCTCCAGAACTGTGGGAAATAAATTTTTGTTGTTCAAGACACCCAGTCTGTGCTCTTTTGCTATGGCAACCTGAGCTAAGACAGTGAAGGAGTGAGCACACAGGCCTGAGTTCAAATTCCGAGTTTATAATTTTTAAGCTCTGTGACCTTGTCTTGCGTTCATCCTAAAAGAATTTTATGAATGGGCCTCGTGTGATGGACGGACTCCTAGAAACTGTATGCAACATTTCACATGTATGAGCATTTTCATAGGCAAGAGACCAGAGCTTTCCTTACAGTCTCAAAAATGAGTGTGAACTCAAAAAGTGCTGAACAAACCACCACCTCACCTATTAAATGTGGATAATGATGTGACCAACCCCAGAAGGTGATGATGGCGATCAGCTGAGACAGTTTATTTAACTCTGCCTTCGTGTTCTTAAGATCCAAAAACCATTGCATTGTTTCATTACCCAAAGAATCTGCTCTTCCTGGCAGCCAATTAGAAATAGACTCTGTGCCCAGGACATTGTGTAAATATCATCTTTATCAGTTCCCTTGGATCTCCATTCAATTCAATGACAAGTTCACCTCCCACAGAAAAGCTACTCTGTGCACCTGCTCTCCCTTCCTCACACTCCCAGTTGAGACTGCACCTTCCTTTGCACAAGGTTCTCATTCCATCCCTCTTTTTAAAAATCTGCTCTGAGAAATCACATCTCTTTCCCTGGATACCCACCCTCTCTGGAGTGGAGCATTTAGAAAGTGGTGGGAACTTGCCCTTGCTGATATGTCCATCTCTCAAACACTCTCCTCCTTTTAAAGATGAGGAATAGGAGGAGTGAAATGGGAAAGAACATTCCATGTACTCATATATATGGAAATGTTCAGTAAAATGCAAAGTAAAATAGGAACCCTCCTCATGATCATGGGAAATTCTAACTAAGAGCTTACTATGTTGTAGGCGCTGGGGTAGATGTCATTTGTGGATTATCTCATTTAATCATTATGGAAACCTCTGAGATGGGAATAGTATTATTCTCATTTAAGAGGTGAGAAACAGAGATGTAGAGAGGATAGGTCATTTGAGGGGTGGGCGCAAGGACTCAGCAGAGTAGGCAGACAGAGCACACAGTACAGGACTCAGTCTTGCTAGTCAGCAAGCATAACTTACTTATCTAAGTCTCAGTTATTATTTTCAGGCCTTTAGAGCATTTACTTTTAGTCCTCTTTAGAACATATGTAATATATAATACATTATGCACATATTAGGAAGGTTATTAGGGAATTAGGTTTGCACATTTTGACAATTTTAAGTGACAAACAGAAAAATCTAATCTGAAAATTTTCTGCTTGGTTTTGTGAGTCAGAACATTTTACCATGGGCCCAATCTTTTTGAAGATGACAAGGATATCAGGAAAAGTATATGAGTGTCAAACTAGTGACAGTCACCAAGTCATACCAACAGACATAAATATGACAGTAACTAAAGGCAGGGGGTTAGCACTTATCAGTTACGTTGTGGGTTGTATTTGCCTTGATTGAAGAAATTTCAGTTGACTTTGACTTGCTTGTTGCTTTAGAGTAATCAGGCATGGAAATTTATTTCCTCCCAGGTAACCAGAATGTTGAGACCCACTAAGAAATCATGTACAAAAAAAGGCTCCATTTTGGCTTGACCTTTGTCAAATTCTGAAGGTCATATTTGAAAACCGGCCTCCTTCTGTCATTAACCTGTTTCCTTTTGTGTAGAAATAACCTGCATTGTAACACAGCCTTAAATCTATGAGAAAACTGTAAGCGATTTCCTATTTCTTACAACTTAAAAGGGCAGAAACTTCTTACTAGGTGCTCGTGGAGGGTTGGAGAAAGAATTCTCACATCAGGAGTAGGATAGTTTTAGGAAAAAAAGTTTATTTTTCTTTCTCAAGAAAGAAAGAAAAAGCTAAATAGAGAGAAAAATAGAGAGAGAAGGAGGGAATGGCCACAGCACACAGAAGGAAGAAAATGCTGGGCAGCTGAGGAAAGTTGCTTGGTGTTTTTAAAGGGTAAAATTTATTTTTTTCCCTCTACTTCAGCAGGCTGATAACAGGAACAGCTGCAGAGCGATGCGTTTGCTTTTTGTATTATTTTTCCTTTTCTCTGTGAAGCCAGCTTATCCGAGTCCTTGAAATCTGTCCTGTAAGAGTTGAGGCAGAGAGCTGGATTGGAGAGTTTGCACCGCTACTACTCACTTAGGGCTCCTCAGGGCTATGAAAATGAAGTCTTAGAGATAACAAGTTAGACCACAGGTGTGGTCTAATTAAGCAAAACGAAATGGGTAGTCATGTTGTGAGTTTATTTTCCTTACTTTCTGTTTGACAGTTTATTTTTATGTGTTAGACATGTTGTTAGTAAGGCTGCCTTTCACAACTCACTGTTACCAGAACACTGTATAGCCTGGTTACCAAGAGTTGAATTATTCAAGGTTCATGTGATGTGTGAAACAAGAATGGCTTGACACAGCCCTTGAACAAGGAGAGGCCAGGCATAGTTCTTACAGTTGGAGCTTACTCCTAATGGTTGCACAGTCCTTTTTTGGTAGAAGGCCCACATTAATCAGCCATCCAAAGAAAAAATAACGGTGTCGCTGAATCTAGATTATGCTAAGGTACAAGGAGAATTCTGGCTAATGAAGTAGAATTAAACACAAGAAAAATAACTTAAAGTAGATATATTAGTTCTTTCTCTGTGCTTAGCAACACATCCACAGAGACCAGGGATGGGGTGCTTGTTAACGTTAGTGGACTTCCTTAATGTTCACAGCTTAGGCAAGATATCCTCCTATTAGGTACAAAGTGAGGAGCTTTTTCAGGTTTTCCACAGCACAAAATAATATCAGAATTATTCTCAGTGGCAATAATGGTTACAGATGTCCCTTACTGAGTATTATTTGTGGGTGAAGAGGGGCTATTACTCTCATTGTTTCATTCTCATCAGGGCTTACTACAAACTAGGTGCCATATGGGATGGTAAGTTAGTTCCCATCTTGCCAGGGCCAAGCATGATTTTGCACGGATTGCGCTGAATGGGGATTCTCCCTAGGGTGGCTCCAGCCACCAAATAGCTTTGATGCATTTCTGGCTGACAATGTGATTTTCAGCTGTTCTCTGTGATGCCTCAGAGCCACTTCAGATCTTTGTCATATGCCAAACCGGTGGGGACAAGCTAACTTTGGTATCTTTATTTCTTCCTTTGGGAAGCTCAAAATTCAATCCCCTTGGAATGGTTTCTGAGAATTCAAGTCTATGTTGGCATAATGGGAAGGGAAAACGATAAGGAATGGGCATTCCCATGGGACCCCTGAATTAAACAAAGCATCTGGCCCTACAATGTTAGAAACTTTAAACAATAGGCATAAGATAATAATAAATAACATTTATCAGACACTTGTGCTATAGGCATTGTTGTAAGAATGTTGTAGATTTTGTCTCATTTAATCCACAATCCTGTATGGAAAGAACTATTATTACCTCCATTACACATATTATAAGGCATTGGGAGGGAGGAAGGGTTAAGTTACCCACCTATGGTCACACACCTAGTAATCTGCAGAGACTCACTTTAATTCAGGCATTCTAGCTGGTTCCAGAGTCCACCAAACAATTTGTAGTTTCTGTAGACTTCAGACATTTTGGAGGCTATATTTCTGTTGCTGAATTAATAGGACTTCAATTTCTTAAAGAGTTTTCAATTAAATGATAAATTCTCCTCATGCTCTTTGCAATAAATTTCTTGTCAGGATGCAAGAAAATTTAGGAACCCTCCCATTAAAAACTGGATGTGGCCCTTATTGTGGCATTACTGCTCATACTCTTTTTAAAAGCACTTCTATTCCTCCACAGACATCACTATCTGTATTTGAGAGATTGTCTGAAAGAGTCTCATTATTGCTGCATGTTGCTGACAAGTAATGCACTATTGCCATCTATTGTAATGGAGAGTAAGCTGATTTACTGCAAAGGATGGTGAGCTAATAGGAAACATTCACTATGCAGTTGGGAACTGCAATTCATTGTTCTTCTCTGTTCAGGAGCATCTCTCAATAGCTCAGGGCAAGCAACTCACATGCCTTGCTCTCATGGACAGTATTTGACCTGAAGAAACCAAAACCTCACTTAGTTCCGGGTTGTGACTCCTATTCACTGATGTCAAAGCTAAGGAAGATGATGCAATGCTTTGACTCTTTTTCTTTAAGCTCAGTGGGAAGCATTAGTCCTATCATTTGCAGAAGCAGAGATTTGCAGAAGATCTAATTCTAATAGCATTGGAGCAGGGAGGCTGAGTGAGAGCTCCTAGCAGCTTCACAGTGTGACGGTGAAGGAAATGCCTGCCTGTCCTTTCATGTTGGCGCCATCTTGCCTTCCCCAAGGAGATGCAAATTACGGTTCACTGATTTTGGAGGACTGTCTCCTGCACCCTGTTGCCTCCCTGCCTTCTGAGCTGATCAGACAACCTTAGGGGGGCTTTGATACTCACTTCGTTTCCTGCTGGCCTTAAATAAATTTGTGATGTGCTGATCAGTGCTGGGATTATTAACAGCAGGAGCTGGCATCTTGGGCTTCCTCATCTCTGACCTGCCATGGAGCAGGACTGGTTATGCTGTCCATCCCAAGAAAACTCTCCAAGGCAGCCATCATGGCTACCTGCTCAACCTGTGGCTGTTTCAAGACTGGCGTATCTGCGCAAATCTCAAATACTGTCTGTTGCTCTAGGAAATTAACTTGTATTCATTTCCATTTATGCTTAACCTTTTTGGCTTGCTCTCTTTTATCCTGCAGCAGGTTAAAACACCCCTCTAGTTTGGTATCGCTCCATTCTGTCTGCATTCCTGGAGTTCGTGCTTCTCTGATGTCAAGAAGAAACTCCCACTCCAGCCCTGAGACCTGTTGAACCTCTCCAGTGCATTAGTTTCTACCTCTTTCCTCTTGCTCTTCCCACAACTCCTAAGAGAAGTGGAACAGATTCCATTATTTATTAGAATCCCCCAATTGTCTTTTCTATAGCTGTTTTGGACCTTTAAAAGTTTTAAAAAAAATGTAGTGATGCTTCTTTGAGGCAACATGCAGGTAATTTGAACAAAATCCCCATACAAGGATACCTGGTATCCTTGATACAGAAGACACTGCTTACTCCTGGGACATCCAGGTCCCTTGTCTTCCTCATGAGTTTCCTGTCTCCACCTCCATTCTTCAGTTCAATTCAACAAATACTACTGAGCTCAAACTATCAGTCACAGGCACTGAGTGAAGCACTGAAATTCAAAGATAAGTAAGAAATAATCTTTATTCTCCTTGAGTTTACAGAGCCAGATATAATACACAGATGTCTTCAAAAGACTATTTCAGTGACATGATAGAAGTGTACACGGAGTGGAAGAGGGATTTAGGAAAGTTTCCTGGAGGAGAAAATACCTGAGCTGAAACATGAAGCTGGGTAGGAGGAAGGCAAGTGAAGAAAGACAGCAAAAAACATGAGCAAGTTACAGAGCATGGCTTGGGTGTGCAGTCAGCTGCATGAGTTTGACATTACTAGAGAGTACAGTGTGCCGCAGGAGGGCATGCAAAATGTATTATTTATGAAGCAAATCCAGCGTGGGCAATCACTGGCCTAGAAACCTGGAAGGATGCTGTTTTCTTGACTACATCCCTACCCCCAGAGGCTTAGAATTTTGGTACCTGTCGGTAACATTGAATTACTCTTTTTACCAAGCCAAAAGATTTTGGTTGGTTTTACAGACATCTTAAGAAAATTGAAGTCCTAGAAATAGAAAGCATAATGAGAAAAAACATGACTCGGACAACCTTTGGATGTACACTTTACCCAGGCAACTTTATTCCCCTGAGCTCTGGCAAATGATGCCAGCTCTAGCTTTATTAATAGAAAGGATGTAGTGCTCAGTGAAACTCCAGCTTGCAAACCCATCACGTGGCTCCACTGTCTAATTCGTCATAGGCCCACTCGGCTTGATTTGGGCAATTTAACCAGCATGGAGACGATTGCTGCATGCCCCATGCCTCATTGGAACTCTCACCAGGGGCAGGGATGCAGAGGGAGACAAGAGCTGACACCAACACAAAGCTGTCAACTTGGTAGCTGCATATCCAGCAGGCATAAGGAAAAGTTTGAAGTGCGTTTTAGGGTTGCACAAATCCCATCTCTGTCTGTAACCAGCAGAGAAAATACTCAGTTAATTTAGCATTGTGCTCATCATTCTCCCCATAAAGGAGTGTACAACTGCCTCTCCTAATGAAATAGTCATTTCTTCCTGCTTCAATCAGCTGATTGGACTCTCTTTGAGGATTAGATAATAATGGTCATATAATCTAATACGATAAAAGGAAATCAGCAAAAATATCTACATGGCCAAGAATTATTATCCAAGCCACTGAAAGAAAATTTTTAGCTGCTCTGCCTTTCACAGATCTGGGATTTTAATAGCTATGTAAGAGAATACAAACAGAATTTTGAGGTAAGCAAAAATTTCTGATAAATAATATAATCTATGCCTTGCTGAATTATTTTCAGTTTTTGCAAACAAAATTTAGATCACTTATCCTCTTCCAAAAAGGCTCCTCAGAAATACTAGTTCATGGGGAATTTTCTCTCTACTCCTAGAATAACTTTTGCCTGTATTTTAATTTGGCTATTAATCACACAGGGTTCATAACGTCACTTATATTATGTATGGAACTGCTATTTATCCATTGTATTGCCATTTAACTTTTCATGATGTTATGAGAGGTGGCATGGGAGAAAGGATATGGATTTTACTGAGAGAACAACCTGGATTGCCCATTTTATAGCTATGTGTGTTGGTGCAATTAGGTACCAATTCTAAGCCTTGATTTCTCCACCTTCAAAATAGGAATGGTGGTACCCATTTTGCAAGATTAGTATGAGAATGAAATAATGTATATTCATAGTACCAAGCATAGGAATAGGTGATCATTAAACTATTACTACTTTTTTATTGATTAAAAATGATTTTTAAGCTCTTGCTTTACATTTGCTTGGGGGAAGCCAGTTGCCGTGTGAGAATTTCAACTACTCTGAGACTACAAAGCTACGAAGGAAAGGCTGTGGGGAGACAGTGAAAGCAGAAAGACATCTCCAAACAGCCCCAGGTGTTCCAGCCACCCCAGCCTGGGTACCACACCCCAGAAGGAAAAAGGTCCCAAAGGACTCTAGCCTCATCACCACGTGATTACAACCACTTGAGAGAGACCACAAGCAAAACCACCTGGAGGGCCCACTCAACTCCCACTGCCGTGAGGGATACAAATGCATTGTTGTGTGTAGACATGGAACAGATTGCGATTTCCTTTAAGCAAGTGTTACTCATTGCATGTTTTGTATTTCCCAAGATCTAGCTTCCTACCTTATGCAGCAATCGCTATTAACAGGTAGACTGACTACTTTTTCATTTTTACATCTTTATGAAACTGAAATACCAATATACTACCTCGGTAAATCTCTGCAAAACCCCATGGATCTCAAAGCATTTGATTTTCTCTCTACACATTTTCACAAATAGGTTCTCTTTCTCCAAACATGTATAGAGGTGTACTCATATACTTATAAAAATAGTGATTATTTATTGAGAGCATATGGTATATCAATACTATGTCCAATTTATCAATAAATCATAAAAACAAAAAATATCAGAAAAATTTCACAATAAAAAATAGGCATTATTTGGTTGTTTTCATATTTCTCTTGGGTCCCAAAGAGAGTTTTGTGATTTCACAGGAAATTGGAATGAAAATTCTCATAGAAATTTGGCCTAGGCAGTAATTGAACTTAAATGTTATATTTAGTCTTATGCTTCCATATGCTAAAGCAAAAACAAAGAAATAAATAAGAAAGGTTATATTCACTTCATAGTCTGAAAAAAATAGGCATCAGTCATTTGGAAGAGACAAACAATTTCTGGCACTAAATTTTCTGAACACAATCTAACACAAATTCTTTTCATTAGGCTTACTGATTAATAATAAACAATTCCTTCAAAAGCAACTTTGCAAGAAGATTAAAAAACTTGCTTTATGAGGACATTTCTTATAGTGATCCTAAGTAAAACTAAGGACATAATGTTAAATTTTAATTCAGCAAAAATATTTTACGATGTCTGGTGTGATACTGGCAAAGGGGTTATGCTCGGCGGGAGTTGGTGGTGAGCTGCTTTTCTGAAAAAGCAGAGAGCATTAATCTTATTCAGTCCCTGTGGTGAGATAAAAAAAGAGTTGAGTGCTAAGATAATGAAATATATAGAACATGACAAAAGCTGTATAAGAGAAACCAGAGTGAGAGCTAAGAAACCATCACCTGGGATCAGTAACTTGAAAACCAGGTTGAGATGATGAGAGAAAGAGGTATGGGAAAGAAGTAGACCCTAAATGTCATTGGGTGAACAAAACCCCCAATCTAGAGCAATATTCTACAGGGCCTGGCTAGCATTTATGATCTCCTAAAGGTGTTCCCTGTCACCTGCTAAATTGATGGGAAGCAAAGGAAATACAGCCTAGATTTTTTGTTCTCTTTATGAACAAACTTGATGCAAAATAAATTGGAGAAAGCCTATAAGAATGGATGATTAGCATATGATTTATACTACCTATGGCAGATTCTAATCTGAGTTTTTATTTTTTTTCACATGAGTTCAAGAAGAGATCATCTAGACTAAGCTCTGACAAGAATCTGCAATTCAGATTATTGGCACATTGATGAGGCAACATCCATTTGCAGTACATACTGGTTGTCTAGATGGCAAAGCTAATATTCTGAAATTGATTTTAGGTCTCCCTATTTAAAAGATCATTGTACCTTCTCTCAGAGATGGACACAGGTATAAATTTACAGGATTTATATAGAGGTGTATACTAATTTCTCAGCTGTGTCATGTTGAACAGAAATACAGTCACTGAGTTTATTCAAGTATATGAATTTAGCTGCCCGTCAACCTACAGAATTAACTACAGAATTTGTTGCTGCAATAAATTTAGGAAAGATTCTTAATGACACTCAGTCCTACAAAAACTGGTAGTTATGTGTCATATATATACATTATCAGGGGTCTGCAAACATTTCCTTTAAAGGGCCAGAAAATAAATATTTTAGGCTTTGCAAGCGAGATGGTCTCTGTTGCAATTACCAAACTCTGCCATTGTGTGTGCATGAAAGCAATTACAGACAATATATAAACAAATGACTGTGGCTGCGTTCCAATAAAACTTTATTTACAAAAATAGGCAGTGCACAGGATTTGGCCCTTAAGGGTACTTGGCCAATCCCTGGTGAAGAAACAGCACACAAACACAAATGTACAAACACACTATACTTCAAAACCATGTATATGTAATACAGAACTATTTTCTTTCTACTTTTTATATAGTTTATTTACAATATCAGTATGATATTCAGCTGGTTGTTATAATAGTACTCTGATATTTATCTATGAAAAATATTAAAATGAAAAAATAAACAAATGAGAATTTTGTTAAATGTTATGTATTGATTACTATATAGATTTTTATCATGTATGATTCCTAAGTTTCCTCCTCCATGGACATACATTTAATTCACTCTATGAATAAATTGAATTGCACGAGTTGTATTTTTAAGAGTAAGATACTGGGATTATGTTTTAAGGGTAACATGCTGGGATGAGTTGAATTTTTAAGGGTAAGATGCTGAGATCATACTTACATGTGTAGATGGTAAATGATTCTTTGCCTTCTGATCTATGTATATTTGTAGATGCCTTACACAAAGGTAGCATTAAGACTCAGAAATGTTTTTTTGCTCTTATTACTAATATATATAATAGATTTCTTTTCTCAACAGGAAAAGGAAGATTTTTCATCATTCATGGTGTGCTTTTAAAATTCCCTTCAGCTTGGGTAATTAAAGGATCAGATTCATGTTTTTTTTAGTCAATTTCTGGCTTTCAGCACTGCCATTTTTCTTTTCTTGGCATTTAATAAAAAAGATCCAGATGATGCTTAAAGAATAGTAAAGTTCGTTCTATTTTTCTTGGAATTAAAAATGTACAGTTATTATTAATAGTGTCAAAAGATTATTTTACATGAACTCATTTCCACTAGTGGCCACTGAACAATCTTACAATGCCGATGTGAAATACTGAAGCTTAAAGTATACAAATGCTGTTTTTAAGGATTAGTATTTCATTTAAAAGGGAAGCAAATAAAAAAAATCTCCAGTTTCAGATTTCTTAGATCTTTCCTGCTAGTTTTTTTCTTTTTTTATTTCAGCATCTTATGGGGGTACAGATGTTTAGGTTACGTATGTTGCCCTTGCCCCCTCCTTCCCCCCAAGTCTGAGCTTCAAGTGTGTCTTGGGAGGTGTGCATCACACTCAGTTTATGCCCATCCCCTCCTCCCCCTCCCTCTGCCCAACATCCCTTAAATGTTATTCTTATATGTGCACTTAAGTGTTGATCAGCTAATACCAATTTGATGGTGAGTACAGGTGGTGCTTGTCTTTCCATTCCTGGGATACCTCGCTTAGTAGAATGTGTTCCAGCTCTATCCATGAGAATACAAGAGGTGCTAGATCACCATTGTTTCTTATAGCTGAATAGTACTCCATGGTATACATATACCACAGTTTATTAATCCACTCATGTATTGATGGACACTTGGGTTGTTTCCTGCTAGTTTTTACCCACCCATTTAGTGAGCTTGGGAGCTGGTGCAGTGCTGCAGAAGGGAGAGGCTGGGTGATACCAGAGGCTTAAACTGGGATCCACCTCCCAGCTCAGCTGTGCATGAGCTACACAAACTCTGTGTTCTACAGTTTCCTTTCTTGTGACCTGAGATCAATGAGGCCTGGCGCATCCTTATTATGAGCAAAACCAAAACACCGTATTACAGAGTGCAGTACAGTGCCTGTCTCTTCTCTTCCCTTGAAGAGGTAATGTCTTCCTGATTCTGGAAATCACTTTTTCACTTTTGGCCAAACACCATTCTTTAAACACAAGAGCATTAGTGAAGAGACAGCCACCCAAGTAAACAAAGCAAAGTGGAAAGGATGAGGGGTGCATGCTGGAAGAAACCTTTAACACAGATTACAGTCGGGTGTGGTGGCTCATGCCTGGAATCCTAGCGCTCTGGGAGGTGGCAGGGTCACTTGAGGCCAGTTCAAGACCAGTCTGAGCAAGAGCGAGACACGCCCCCTAACCCTACGTCTCTACAAAAAAAATACAAAAATTGGTCGGTCATGGGGTGGTGTGTGACTGTAGTCCCAGCTACTTGGGAGGCTGAGGCAGGAGGATAACTTGAGCTCAGGAGTTTGAGGTTCCTGTGAGCTATGATGATGCCACTGTATTCTAGCCTTGGTGATAGAGCAAGAGCCTGTTTCAAAAAACAAACAAACAAACAAAAAACCCAACAAAACCACTCTCCCCCAAAAACACCCAGAGAATACCCATTCTTCTTTTGATGAATCCTTTAGCTATAGTGCAAGAAAGAACTCAAGGTTAAAAGAGGATAATTAGTGATTATTTAAAAGGTGATTATAATGAGCTGACATAGAACGATCACATTTCAAAGCTTGATAATCCTTTTTTTTTAAGTAAAGAAAATTATTTCATTAAGCAGTATATAAAATTGTCCAGGTTAGACCTGGCCATGATGTCTAAGAAGAGCTAGAAGGTGACAAAGTCTGCTTGAATTCAGAGTATTGTTTATATTTGTTGCAGCATAAAAGAAGAGAAAATGGGTACACATGAATAAAGAAAAAAATCATTTTATCAAAAAAATTTGGCCATGATATGTGTTCAACAGGTGGCGCTTTCAAGAGCATTGGCTGAGCTGCTTCTCAGATTTACAGCAGAAATCGAAGTCAAAGAAGGAAATTTTTCATCTGCACAGCTCCTAATTCACAAGAATGGTAAGATTTTCTTTGTAAATTGAATTTTGAATTTCTCATCTGAGGTGTGAAAGAAACCGCAGTATTGTTTTCCTGTTAAACATTTTTGTTTGACCATTGTGTCTCTTTTTCTTCAGTAAGAATAAAATCCCTTAACCTTATCAGATTTTAACTCTGAGACTTTTTGATGGCAAAGAGTGATTTCTTAGAAAAGAAAGTTGGGTGGGGGGCTGGTGGCGGGGAAGCCAGAAATGTCAAACTATCCCTCTCTGTCAGGCGCGATTATTCTCCCCGGCAATTTTGTGTCCTGGTTATCTATTTATCTAACGTCAAGCCACCGTGTCAGGACACCCTGTAACAGGCCCAAGCTGGGGAGGTGACGGCGTGTGTCCCCACCCACACTGGCCGTGGCTCACTCACTTTTTTCTCCCTGTCTCTCTCTTGGCATCTGGAATCAGGCTTCATGCTGATCATCTTGCTAGTTCTTCCAGCAAACTCTTTGCCAGAGTTCCCATTGCCTGCGAGATTTAGGAGGCTGGCTCTGCAGCTCTGCTAAGGAATGTAGCTTTCTATTGATCATGTGCTGAAAGTTAAGAACGTTTCTGGGAGTGGAGGTGTGTAGTGCGTGCGAGAGAAAGAGGGAGGCAGAGAAAGAGCATGCTTTCTTGTTGAAATGAAACAGAATTTATGAACAGGAGCAGACAGTTTTTGCTCCTGTTTGGCACTGCACATAAGAAAGAGGCCCGTGTCTCAGGTTTTTTTTTTTTTTTCCCCCCTTAGGGACTCAGTTCCAGTGAATTTCAAGTGTGTGTGTGTGTGTGTGTGTGTGTGAGCGCGTGTGCACCAGGGAGAAAGGATTTGGGAGCATGGGCAGAGCTAAGAGAATTCCTAGAGGCAAGTTGATCAGCACACAAAAGCAAGGAAAAATCAGGACACACAGTCCTTTTTCCTTCAGAATATGAGACGTTCACAGGAGGAAAACCACTTCCATAAACAAGCCTCTGTTTGAATTTCCACAGGATGCCAAGGTCTGAATGAAGCTTTGTGCTTACTCGGTAGAGAGAGTGGACACCTCTGGGACAGCGCCCTGGTACCAGGCAGGTGGTGGGAGGAGATGCGGAGAGTTCTTGGTTACAATGACCTGGCTTTGCAATCATCCCAGGACTCTGGCTGGGATCTTTCATTGGCACCAAATTCACATTCCTATGTGCCATTCGTTTCTGCATGGATTAAAATGCATTTTTTTTTCCCCTTGCTGGATCAAACCACACTGTGAGTCTAAGGTTTGAACCTTAACATTCTAGTATTTTCAGTTTAATTAAGTCCATATTCTAGGAAATGTTTTCCTGCTAACCTCTCCAATAAGACACTCTTGTCAGGCAGGAGCTAATCTTCAGTACTCTCTGGACTAGCCCGTAATTAATTTTAAGAACAAAAATAGAATTATGAAAATTACCATGTCTGATCACACTGTGGGAGCGAGGGACAAAATAAATACTTTCCGGGGTTACTTTGTCACCCACCATCCAGATGGTAGCCTGGAGCTTGATGAAGACATCTTTTAAGCCCACCTCAATCTATAGAAAGTACCCTCCACCCCTCTTTACACAGGAATTTGTCACCAGAGAAAACTTAGCATGAGCAGCAGTGAATTCCTAGGAGACGAAGGTTTCATGGGCACATTTCTACACATTTCATTACGAGCAGGAAAGAAATAATTTCCCTTTCCCAAAGCAGACAACCGTCTCTCCAGTAATGAAGGTGAAGTGTGATTGTGTGTGTGTGTGTGTGTGTGTGTGTGTAACAACGGGTGGTGACAACGTGTTTGCATTTCATTGGCGGGATTGATACTTGGAAACATCCTACCAGGAGCATTTAATGATTGTCAGTGAAACAAAGATAGTGAAGGGAATTCTCTTCCATGCTCCACCTGCAGTTCCTATCAATAGTCTAACTTCAACTAAGTCGCATGTGAGCCACCAGGGGACTGGCTTTGTGTTTCTCCCATAAAATGTTGAAGTGGAAAAAATGTTGCGCAGTAAAGAACACCACAGAGGGCTCTGGAGGGCCCTAGGAAGCTTTCTAGACTGGGATAAAAGGCGACGTGAAAATGCACAATGCCACAGTCGTTCCGGGAAGACTCCTTCACCAAAAAGAACGTTAAGCAGCACGGAAATGATTAGCAACATTTCCAGTAAGATGGCTCAAATCCTTCATGCACAAAGATGACAAGAGAAAAGAGAGACCTTTGGGTAGGAAACACCTTGTGAGGAGAAATAGCCAATATCTGAAGATAGTGACTCCAGAGTGCTTGGCAGGGTCTTTGATGGACAATTATTTAAAAAAAAAAAAAAAATTCCAGGGAAGCTGACATCATTCCTTGGTGTTCTAATCCATTAATAAGAGTTCAATCAAACTCAATGACCTTCACTTTTTTACCTAACCACCTGCTAAGACACTGCATTTTGGCCAGTAATGGATTCATCGACACTGAAAAAAATGCCCCAAACCAAACCAAACAAACCCTGTATCTTTACCAGTTACACAATTTGATGACATAGTGTCTGCAACATAGTAAGGAACTCACGCTTTCATCTCGAAATAAGGGTAAAGATACTTTTATTTAGAAAAATAAATGTTGCAAGTGATTAAATCAAACACCTGCATCGAAATACCATTACCATAAAAAAATCCCTACTAACCCTGCCTCCCGTTAGTCCCCAGCCCCACACTCACTCACTGCTCTCTTAACCCAGTTTGTGCACTGCTGCTGCTTTGACTGTGTTCCTATTGCACCTTTCTCTTGCTTCTGAAATCTCCAAATCCTAACCACCTGTCAATACTCAGTTTCCAATCTGCCCCCTTGTCGGTAAGCTCACAGCGGTACCCTCAGACAGCTTTGATCTTCCCTACCCATTTGGCATGGATTATTAACTTACTTTTCTTTTATTTGGACATGATTTGAGATTTTCAGAAGCATTGTAAAGATAGTACAGAGAGTTCCTATGTACCTTTCATCCAGTTTTCCCTAATGTTAACATTGCATATCATCATCGTATATTTATCCAAACTAAGAAATTAGCATTGGCACAATACTATTAGCTAAACAACAGGTTTGTATTTTTCCCTAGTTTTTCCAACATGATCTTTTTCTGCTCCGGAATGGAACCCAAGATACCACTTTGCATTTAGTCTTCTTGCCACCTTAGTCTCCAGCAAGCTCTGCTAGTTTTTCAAGTTTTATTTTTTTGTGTGTGAATATGTGTGGCTTTGACATGTTTAAGAACACTGGACAGATTTTCTGCAGAATGTTCCTCAGTGTCTCTTCATCTTAGATTTTTCTCACGATTAGGTGGAGCTTAGAGATCTGGGGGAAAAACACTGGAGAGATGAGATGCCCTGGTCATCACATCATAGCAGACAGTACATGATATCATCGCGACTTATTACTGGTGATGTTGACCTCAAACACTTCATTAAGCTGGTGTCTGCCAGGTTTCACCACTAAATTATTACATTTCCCTTTTTATATTCTGTTCATTAGAAGTGAGTTCCTGAATCCAGCCCAGATTTCAGGGGTGGGAAATTAAAGTGCACCGTCTGCAGGAAGGAGCACCAAAGAATTTGTGAGCATTTATTAAAAACCGTGACGGCAATTAGTACCTGTTACGGAAGAGACTACTTTGAGGCTATTCAAACATTCAGTCTGTCAACGGTGTGCTCATTAATTTCAGCATCTGTCAGTAGATTTTGCAAGAAATGAATTATTACTATGGGCTCTCATGGTGTTTTTTTTTAATTTCCTTCATTTCCTCTAAGCTTATCTTATTAATTCTAAATAAGGATGCTTCGGTTAGGTAACATTTTCCCATTTATTTATTTACTCAATCATTTATTTATAGCAACATGTCACAGACCTTTATTTTATTATTTGTGTTATAATCCAATATTTTATTTATTTTATTCCAGTGTTGTCTATTGGGAGCTTTTCTGTCTGTTTTGGTATACACTCTTCTTTTTTTTTTGTTAGGATTTCTTTAATTTCTGGTACTTAAAGATGTTCTAGAATCATCTCGTATTTTCCTGGACCCTACTCTAAGGTCAGCTATTTCTACAAGGATCCCTGCTTCCTATTACTGGAGAATGGCATTTAGAATTCCAAAGTTCTGTGTGCGAATTGTGCTTGTTGCTGCTAGAGTGTCACTGCATTTAGACTCTCTGAGTGTACAAACCTAGGAAGTACATTTATATGAATGCTACCCCCTGTATACACACATCTGTCTATCTGTCTAAATGAATGTGGTTCATGCTGCCTCTCCTGCTGTGATCCACCTTCCATTTGATTATTTGAAACTCCTTTCTCTGACAGTGAGAAACTTGGCTCCCATGACTTACAATTCATTTTCTTAGTTGCTAAACTCTAAATACATGTAAAGTACTTCCAGAACTGCTAAGTTGTGCCCCTGACAATATAGGGTTTATGCAGAGTTGTTTTTTTTTTTTTTTGGTCTTTAGTCCTGTATTTTGCAGTCAATGCACTATTTACCAAAGGTATTTAGATCAGCTCATTTCCTGCCCCACTCTCATCAGTGCGGTTTTCTTATACATTTGTAATATAGTTAAATTCATGTGTCAGAATCTACATTCCATCTGGCATTACCCCAACTTTTCTGTATATTTGTTTTAATTAACATGTAGTAAAGTTCACTGTTTGTGCATATAGTTCTATGGGTTTTGACAAACGCCTAGAGTCACGTATATACCTCCATGGAACCATATGGAACTGTCTATCACCTTAAAAATTCCTTTATAGCCTCCTTGTAGTCAACTTTTCCCCCTCCTTAAATCTGTCAAACAAATGCTTATTTGTTTTCTACTCCCAATGTTTTGCCTCCTCAAAACTGTTCCTTAAATAGAGCATACCATATGTAATCTTTTGGGTCTGGTTTCTTTTATTTAGCAAAATGAGTTTAAGTTTCATCAATAGCTTATTCCTTTTTACTGCTGAGTAATATTCGATTGTAGGGATGTACCACAGGTTGCTCATTCATTTACCTGTTGAAGAACATCTTGGTTGTTCCCAGCATGTGGTAATTATGAATAAAGCTGCTATAAACATTTGTGTACAGATTTTTTTGTGAACATAAGTTTTCACTTCACTTGGGTAAATATTTAACAGTGGGATTGCTGGGTCCCACTATGCTGGGTCCTATGGTAAGTGTACTCTTAACTTCATAACAAACTGGAAAACTGGTTTCAAGAGTGGCTGTATCACTATGCAGTCTCACAAACAATGAATGAGGGTTAATTAATTTTTTATATGATATATACCTGTGATACCAGAATGGGTGGGATATTATTTGTTTAATTCATTTATTCATCATAATTACTTTTTGAGTTCCTACTATGTACCAAGCACTATTCAAGTATTTTTTTTTAAATAAAGATTCCATTCAATTGGAGGAGAGAGAAAATAAACATGATACAAATAGTTAGATCATTTTAGAGAGTGCTGAGTACTATTAAGAATATTCTTCTATGATTGAGATGAAACACTTTGAAGAATTATAGCTTCGATAACCACTACCTTAAAATTTAATTTGCCCCACTGACTAAGAACTTAATAAAAATTCATGAGATCAATGAATGTGTCATGGGTTTTCTGAAATGATGATTTGGAAATGTGTTGTTAAAAAAAAAATTCAATAAACTGTACTCTTTCACTGGATATCTCATTCTAAAATCTCTTGCCTGCACAACAAATGAACAAGAATCTCTTGGACTGGGCTCAAGCACCCATTTCTTTGGTTTTTTTTCTTTTTTTAAAATTTATTGTGGAGAATGATGAGGAGGGAAGCAAAGGAAAAGAGGAAAAAAAGAGGGAGATAAGAAATAGAGTGAATTTCTTGACACTTCTCTAAGGTAGACCCTGCATTGACTTTAAAAAATGTTTGTACCATTAAGAAAAAATAATTTGGTGGGATTTCAAGTATTCCTTGTCTTCAGAAATGGAAGACAACTTAATTTTTTTTAAAAAGAATATTATGAATTAGTTTAAGAGACATTATTTGGAAAGACATACAGTAACATGCGTGAGACAGGATGGAACTTAAAGTTTAGCTGTAGGAGGTTTAGCAATTGATTTTTATAATATTGAATTTATGGTTCAATAATTTTCAATTGGGATGGAGGTCATGAGTTTGGAATAGTTTCCCTGATACTAACACATTTTTCTTATGTGGAAATGTATTATTTACCTAACATAGGAAAAGGCAGACTTCCTAACACTAGATATTTTAAAATATTGTCATGGAACTTTGGTTAATGGGATATCTTAAGAATGCCCAGAAACCTATGATGATGCCCAGCTTAGATTTTAGATGCAGTAAACACTGAGCCGAATGTGCTCAACCTGCTTATGTGGAGATGGTCCTTAGAAAGGCTGAGCTTAGCAGGAGTAAACAAACTGCACTGGTGATGAAACCAGAGTTGAGACCAACTGAGGTCCAATAGCTTTAATATGCAGTATTGCTATTGATATCTGCTATGCACTATGGTTATTACTGTTCTTCCTGATTCTTCCAAGCTTGTAAAACTAACATTTTCCTGATCTCATTTAATCATGTAGAAAGTGTACAGCCAGCTTCTGGAGATAGTTCAGTTTAGTAGCTTCTGGGGAGAAGGGGATGATTTCTGGGAAAGTTATGTTGGGTGTCATTGGAAATTGCTGTCATCAGAACTATGAAAAAAATATTCAGGATCAATTTTGGAAGGCTTTGAGTCATTTTTCCATGAAGGAAAAAATTCAGAGATGTCTTGTGAATTTGGAAGTTTGTACAGGCCCATATTAGTTTCCCTGGGGAATCTTAATTCCAGGAATTAATTAGCTTCCATATTGCTACTGGCTAATAATTCTTCTCTTGCGGAAGAGAAATAGACAACCATACTTAGGGCAGGACAATTGGCTTTATTTAGTATTTCCTTTCACACAGCTTCTTTTTAGCTGATCAACAATCAATTCAGATGAATAGGAGTGATTTTCAACTTGTTGCTGTTTTAACCTCACTTTATGCATATAATTTCAATAAAATGACTACATTTCCCCTACCAAGATGCAAAATAACACATGAATAGCATACAGGTGGATTTTGTCTGGAAGATAAGTACATACATATATCTACATATATGTACGTATATGTTTATGTGTGTGTGTGTGTACATATACACACATATACACTTTGATCTAGTTTTGATTTTTTTTCCTCTCTGTTGGACAGATTACTGAAGTCAGAGCCCCTGTTCTTGCTCATGGCCTGTGGTACCATTAGACAGTATTGTTCTTAAAGTCAAGAAACACAACACCAGGTAAGAGAAAAAAAAAATAAATAAAGCCTTGGTTTCTCATATATTAAAACAGACAACAGCAATGCTTTAACGGTGAGACTTGCTGAAGAAACCCTAATGTAATGAATATTTAAAAAATATTTTAATAAAGGTAACTACAGTCAAGCTCATTTAAGGAAAAGAATCCAAAAATGATCAAACAAAAGCCTAAATTTATTTAAATATAGATCAACATTTAGTTCCTGTGCAAATGCGCTATTTTAATTTGTGGATAAATCTCCTGCTTAGTGAATACATGTTTTTGGAGGCAGAACTGGGGCTGGTCCCTGTGATAGGTGTCGGGGTGTGCACCCGTGTCCCCAGGCTGGCTGTCGAACACAGCCCTGCAGGCGCTGCGCGTGCATCGATCTGCTTTGCAGCAGCGCCACCTATCGGTAGCAAGAGGCAGGGACCGGACCAACGCAAATGGGCTTCAGGGCAGATTTCAGAAGTTTGGTATATTGTTCCTCACTAGGCATTAGGACATGCGGTCGTCACTTTGAACGTGACACTGCATGTTCCCCAAGCCGAGCCGAGGGAGAAGTTGTCATCGTGTTAGTTTCGTGCAGGCTCTGGGAATTAACTCGGTTACACACCAAACGACAGGGAGAGGATTTTGCAGGTTAAATGAACAGAAATGCTGTCTGAGGATTCCCAGCGTCGTGTTACCAAGAAATGGTGGCAAAGATTTCCATCCCTTTGAAGCCCTGTCATGAGTACCCTTCTCATTTTTCTATCTGTCAAGCAGTTGTGGGGAAGGAAGTTCGGACCTCTTTAAAGGTAATGAGCTTTGAGCCTTCCACTGAGGAGTTCTATTCTGCAAGCAGACTTTCTGGCTTCAGGATTTCAGGGGCCTTTGCTGAGCAGGTTGCAAGCTGACATTCCAAAATATAAAACTGTCCACCCACTACGTCTTACGCAGGGTGATGCCAGTTGGATAGATGGTTTCTTTAGTGGATGCTTGGCAAGGCATTATGGCATTGTTGATGTTAAAATGGAGCTGCTTTGCAGAAAATTCAGAAAAAAAAACATGGAATAACAGTGTTTCCTTAATTTTTAATTCCAAATGTAATTAGAATCATATGCAATCTTTTTGTGGTGAAGAGAAAGAGAGATACTTAGCACCACGGGTGTTCTAATTTTCTTAGGGGTAGCTTTAATTCTACCTGCTGCTTCTGACTGACCATGCCCTTCTTTTTTCCCCCAAATTCAAACTGAGTGGGGCAGGAATACAGATGGGTCATTTTGGTGTTCCAAGTTGGATGCAGTCAGAGTTGGCGGTGAGGAGTAGAGAGGCTAGTTTTGCTTTTTGTTTACGTGCTTTCACTCCCCAAACGGGGATGGTTTAATGCTACTATTTAAACATGACTCTCATAATCATTTATTTATTCATAGCTAAATAGTCTCAAGGATCCCACAGGAACCCCCTCATTTGCTTTCAGTTCTTTCTCATTGAAATCATATATGAAGCTAAAAATCAGAGCCAAGTAGAGAGACATGAAGGAAGCAAAGGTTTCTTCCTTATAGTAAGTATAGGAACTGAAGCAATGAGAAGAGTAAAATAGTAGCCGACTACATCAGGGTATAGAGTGGTACAAGCTGTGAGTTGAAATCAGACTTGGCATTTAAACACCATCATTATTAACGCAGAGTGGATCTTTTCTTCTCCCTCCTGTTGCTTCTCGAAACCAATTCTAGAACCATCATTCAGGTCCTGAGCAAAATAATGAATCACAAAATGATTCCCTGTAACATCATCCAACCAAACTGTTCTTGCTCAATGAAAATGCATCACATGAGGCTTTGTGGCATTAAGTGTCTTGATTACTGTCGCAAAAGTACAGGATGGCAAAGGCCATGCATGTAACCTAGAGTGAAATTAACCAAACTAAGCAACAGAAAGGACTCTCCTCTTCCAAATAAAACAAACAAGCATGAATATTTCATTGTATTTTCTAAAGTTTAAGACAAAGCAAAAAAAATTGAGTTATTGTTTGAGTAATGTATAGAAAAGGCTGCTAATTTTTTCTAAAGGAAATTTTATGCTTAAAGAGTTTAAAATCTGGCAGGGAGATAAGCTATATGCATAGTGAAATTAAATAACAGAAGAATAAGTAATAGTAGTGGGCAGTAAGACAGCAAATTATGTAAGGCAGTGATTAGCAAATGAGTAGTACACCATGTTCTATGAATTTATAAGGAGAAGTGAACATTGATGATTTGGAAAAGCAAAGAAAGATTTTTTTGCTTTGAAAGGTAGATACAATTGAACTGATTATATTGCTAATATTGCTACTCTTCCCTAATTCTTAAGCGTACTCTGCAGAGGTATCTTACTTTGATCTCTTATGCTTTTTCTAGGGTAAGTGGTTTTATGCATCTGAATTCAAGAAGCCTAAAATATGTTATAAAATATGAAGAAAAGGTAAAAAACAGCTTTGAACTCCAACCTCTTCAAAGAGTTGAGATAAATGAGCAACTGTAAAGGAAACAACAAACCTTTGATGAGTTGGAATACACAGAGAGAAACCATTAGGCTTTGTTTTGAAGGCAGAGACTGTACGATGAGCCATTTTTATAAACATCAGTGCCTAGCAACATTCTTCACATATGAAACACGCTTGACACTGCTTCTGTACATTCATTCATTTCCTGGATCATCTGCCAAATATTTATTGGGTACTTCCTTTAAGTACAAAGCCTAGGCTAAAGAGCTAGGAAATAAACACTGAAAAAAGACATTGACACGGCTTCAGCGATCTTTCAAAACAATGGAAGACAAGTATATTCAGAGCTAAGGTTAACACTGTGACCTAAGACTTAGGTACCCAATGAGTATAAGAATCAATTTTGAACTTAGAATTAGGGGAAGTACCATAAAGGAATATATGACTTTCAGGCTTGAAGAATAAGTAGAATTTTGACAGAAGAAAAAAAAAACATAATTCTTCATAATTAGAATTATATACTTGTAAATAGAATAAATAAAGCAATGGAAGAAGCAAAGTGAATAAATATCTTGAGTAAAATGTTAATGATTTGGAAGCAGCCAATGTATAGAGAAGACAATTGTCAAAGAACCTTGAAGGCCATACTAGAGGATTTCAACTTTACCCTTAGAGCAGTGACTTTATCCTTACATATATATCTCACATATGTGTCATGCATATATACATACATGCTATATATATGTGATACATATATTATATATAGACACACACATTATAAGTCAGCTTAGATCATCCAATTGTTGTTTGATTCTCACTGATTATACCAAGAGAACATATCTGGGCATAAACAATTTAGAAAACAAAAATGGAAATTTATATATTTATTCAAGAAACATTCATGAGGACGTATTGCCATCCAGACTCTGTTCTCGATGCAGGGAGTATTTAATGGCCAAAGACTTATTAAAATACAGAGGGAAAATAAAACAGGGGGAAAAAGTTCTGTTTCCTATTTGTAGCCTGAAGTGAGCACCCCGTAAAAGACCAGCAGTAAACACTTGCAGCTTTCAAGTTTAAGTATCCCTGCTAAGTTTTCACACACACAAAAAAGTCACTCTCGTTTATTTGAGCAGCAGAACTGTTTTCTCTCTTTATCCAAGGAGAAAAATACCCTTGAAAAATATATGCACCAGAAGCGAGATAAATCGACATCCTTGCTGTAGAAGAATTAGTTGGCTGCAGATAGTGTTTTATGCGCTGTTTCACTACAACTTTAATTGACTTCAAACAAGGAATGCATTCTAGCTCTCTTCTTCCAGTACGCAAGTCTGTGTTCCATATGTGTGATGATTGTAACATTGAGTTTCACCCTTTGGGAAATCAACCTGACAGTGCTCTGAATTTTCCATGGAGGATACAAAACATTCAAGTTCTTTACGTTGTAAAGGACAGTGTGAAGGAAACTTTGCTCTCCATATTCTGATTGGCTTCCACCTTATTCCTTCCAGCCAGTGGCATTAACGAATTCAATTAGAAGAGCTAACATCAGGCCAGGGATGGTGGCTTAGCGGATTGAAGAGATGTAAGTAGGGCTAGAAATATAATATTGGGGCTATATTTAGTATTTCTAACATGATTAAAGTTTTTCAGAAGGAATTTAAAAAAAGAATTAGAGTTGAGTTGTGACATTCTTTTTTTAGTAGGTTTTCCCTTCCTTTATTTTTTTAGTATGTGAGATTTATTCCTTAATTTTCTTTGTGTCATACATACATTCCTATGCTATCTGTAGAGTTGCTAGCTATTAAATACTTGTCACACGCCAGGCAATGTGTTAGGTATTTTACGTATATTCTCTTAATCTTCATAATCACCTTAAAAGCTAGTTATTGTTGTCCCCATTAAACAGATGAAAAAAGTGTGTTTAATAAGGAGTAGAGCTTGTATTTGAACAGAAACTCTTCTATCCCAAGCCAAGACACTTTATAATCACAAGGCTACAGAGCCAACCAGTGACCACATATTAGCATATTTTTAAAAAAGTCCAAAAAATTATTAATCTTGGAAGGATTGAAACAGGTGACCTCATGGGGTACCTTTCTCCCTTATGATTATCTAAATCTAGAGTCAACTTATGAAAAGGAAAAAAGATAGATGTGCCAGTTGGGTTTGGCTGCAGCTGGACACTAACTTAGCTGGGGAAAGAATGGATTTTCCCTGGGGACTCCACCTGAAGGTCCGTCTTTTCCTGACCTCGAAATATTGTGTTATTTGCACAAGGCATGAGAAGCTCGGAATCTTGGTAACAGCCTGGCAGATCCCTGCTGCCAAATCAAAGTCCTTCTAGCCCTCCTGCCATCAAAAAATCTGTTATTAATTCTCATTGTGATCCCCTAAGGTGACACAGAAATGCATACAGCTCAACACTGCAAGTGGCTTTAGAAAAGGTCAGTGATTGTCCCACCTGGCAGAGATCACTCACAAATACAAATTGTTTTGGCTCTTTGTTTTTTCAGCGGTTGTTTGTGAGCACAAATTCATCACTGTTCCTTCATTCTCCATGGATACGAGAGACAAACAACTGGCACGTGGCCAGGCTACTGTCTCTGGAGACATCCACCCTCCTGCCCCTCCCCCCAAATTATGAATCTAGTATCTTGGATTTGCGAGTGTAAAGGATGTTTGTGAGACTGTGTGTGTTATTCTGAGAGAGTGTGTGATACGGACGAAGAAGAAATGTCAGCGTGTTCAGCCCTGATGCTTTCTGACCTTTCACTGTGAACCATCTCCTTCACTCTGGAGAA
>CAUYSK010061794.1:0-91382 GCA_963575035.1 Avahi laniger | reverse complement strand
TGGGACTACAGGCATGCGCCACCATGCCCGGCTAATTTTTTCTATATATTTTTAGTTGTCCAATTAGTTTCTTTCTAATTTTAGTAGAGACGGGGTCTCGCTCTTGCTCAGGCTGGTCTCGAACTCCTGAGCTCAAACAATTTGCCTGCCTCGGCCTCTCAGAGAGCTAGGATTACAGGCGTGAGCCACCGCGCCCGGCCCCCCATCCCCTTTTAAAGAACAAAAACAAGCATCATACTCACGCATGTACAGAAAAAAGATCAGAAAGAAATGTATTAAAATATTCACAGGGCTAATCTAAAATGGCAGAGTCCTATTTTCTTTTTGGTACCGTATATATTCTAAATTTTTTACAAGGTGCATAAAATAAAATTATTAAAAATGAAACATCACTGTTTGCCTTTCAACAGTCTGCCTGGTATGAGATCATTAGACAAAATAAAACAGAAATTTTCCAGAAAATTAAATTAAATGGAGATCAGAGGCATGGAGTCAGGTGGGATGTGAGAACGGGCCAGTCAGATGCCTCCCTCTTCCCAGGGCCCGAGTGTGTAGATGACCATGACAGCTAGCTGTGGTTCAGATAACAAACCAAAGAGAGAGACAGAGAAGCTTTTATTTGAATTGTCAGCCTTAGCCTTGAGATACAGTGCAAGTGGTTTTAACAGCCAAATCACATCTTTGCGAACAATGTCACAAAGATAGAAAAGGAGCATTATATTTTTTTATCTCAAAGATGTCCTGAATAAAGTACACTTGGTTCCAATTTCATCTTGATGGTACATCGCAGATCACAGTGACAGCCTTTCTGGAAGAACCACTGATGCTGGGTTTAGCTTGGTTTTTTTCCACTCTGGGTGGAGAAGCTCTTGCATTTTTATTAGCACACACCCAGCACAGACTCATTACTGTTATTTACCATTTAAAATGTCTTCTTGGTTTTGATGGATTTCTTAGCTCAGGGACCATTATGTCCTGGTCTCTAGAGAGTGCATATTGGATGGGTGAGCTTTAGCAAGGATCCCATCTAACTAAACACACCATGGTATCACCTACCATCTGCCACAGCATATGCTTCAAAGACACGGTTTATAAACTAAGTAGACAGTAAAACTCAGGTTTCCTTGGCCCACATGATCTCCAGCATAAAATCTTAGCTCTATTTTCGAAGCATCAGGAACCAAAATAATAAGGACCTTCTGCAAGTCTCCGGTGATGGGAGAGTTCATTCATTGAAAGGTCCAAGCAACTTTGAAGATGGAACACAGCTGCTCACAATGGCATGTTTTACTTCTCTCTCCTTCCTCCCTGGGAGGAGTGGGCCCGTGGCATTTTCAGCATCAATGTTAAAGGCCCCACAGAAGGTCACACTATCAATAGTCTTGGGTTGATGACTTTGAAGTTTATAGGTACTGTTTGCTTTGGGGCTTTACCTTAACTGGGGGCCAATGGAAGGAATAGAGGAAAGTCCCACTCCTGAGAGGGACACAGAACTTAAATGAGCATCAGGCAGCAGACAAGAAGACAGGAAAACAAAAGCACAGGCACAATCACCAGGGAGGTCACTATCATCAGGGTCAGGAGCATGAGTCAGCATCTCTTTGTCCTTGGTGTCGTGAGGGCCCCAGGGAAATCTGGCAGAGGAGGAGGAGAAAAACAGAGAGGAGGAAGATCAGAAGAGAGGAGGAGGCAGTTTCATAGGCCTCCCTAATCAGCCTGGGAACCGTTGAGCGCAGAAATCTTCTCCATGGCTCTGCTGCTCACAGCTCCTAGCATGGTGGTGCATCAGAGAGAAAAAAGGTGATTAGAGGAGAGACAGGGTGGCACCCTCCCCACCAGGGTGCACAGATAGAGCGGCAGACACATTACACCTTCTGTTGACTCAGGAACCCTTTCAGTCTAACGTGGGTTCTTAGTCTTCTCAAAGAATCCACATTTCTGAACTATCCTTTGTGATTTCCACTGATGCCAGTGAAGTTTTGGTGGGTGAGCGACGTTGTAAATAACACTGCCCTGGTCCTATTTGGGAGAGGACCATATATACTTACAGTGGCCATAAGAATCTTTGGAAGTGTCCCAGTCCTGTAGTCCCCATCCTATTTTATATATCTACCAAATATATCCAGAATCTGACCATGTCGTACCATCCTCACAGCTGGCTACGACCTTGGTCCAAGGGTGGTGGCCATCCTCCCCTGCCTGCAGTGGCACTAGAGCCTTCTAACTAGACTCCCTGCTTCTACTTTTGCCTCCCACCTCAGCCCAGCTCTTCCCAACAAAGCAGCCAGTGATGCTTTGAAAACATTGGTTGTGTCATGTCACCTGTGCCCTCCATTGCCCTCCTCACTGGGGATAGAGCCAGAGCCAGTGTAGGGTGTGACCCTATAACCTCTCTGTCCTCATCTGCTGCTCCTCCTCACTTGCTCTGTGCCCAGTTGCATGCCAAGCGTGCTTCTACCTCAGGACCTTTGCACTTGCAGTTTTCTTGGCTTGGAAAGTTCTTCTCCTAGATATTGGCACCCATCAAGTCTTGGCTTAAACATCTCCTTGCCAGAGAAGTCTACCCTGATTCTCTTTAGAATTGCACCCTGACTCACCTTCCCAGACATTTCTCCATTTGATTTTTCTCTATAGCACATGACAGTTGTTACCTGGAAAATATGCAATTTATTTATTTTGCTTACTGTCCATGCCAAGGATTTCTAATCTGTTCTGTTCACAATCATATCCTCAGTACCTAGAATGGTGCTATACACTTAGTAGGTGCTCAAAAAATACTTCTCAATTGAATTTGCTTATTATTTTTAGAAGTCTTGTGGACGGTTTTCTTATGTTTCATATATTTAAAAGGTCATGCCTGATTGCAGTAAGGAAAACATTTGTAAAATCTTACACACACTATCTGGAGGCTGTTCAGCTGCCTATAAAATGAAATGGCTGTACATGACAGCCAAACATCCTGCGGATAGAAATCCTCATGAGAGAATCTTCTAGGTCCTTGATGTTCCTCCTCAAATGACATTGCAGCTTGTTGGTTGAGGAAAGCATATGCGTCTTATCATTATCTGGGTTATGTCTGGTGCAAGGAAATGTTATTTCCCCCTTGATTCTTTCTAATAAATCACTTTTGAATACCCTAAATTATTTAGAAATGAAATGAAATAAAGAAACATAAAAGGGAGATTTGATGCCAGATCTCTCCAAGCGCATCTATATATTTGTTTATTTTTCATGAGGTTTATTTCATTAGGAACTTGGATGTAAGTGACAAAAGCTTATTGGATTGTTTTGGGGCATGCAGCTGAGAATAGCTGTGGTGGACAGTAGCTTTCGGGGCTTCTTAAGGGTACTATACAGGACTTCTTCTGATCTTATTTACATGGATCAGTCCTGTCGGCTAAACATCCATGGTTATTCTCTTTTCTTTGAGAATTGATATTGTTATTGAAAAATAACACCCCTGAAGACAGTTCAAGGTAATATTCATTTTTAAAAAAGCTATCGTATTATGTTTACCTTGCTGTTGAGTGTATTTCTTATTTAGCCTAGAAGTGCTGTAGTGTGGCGAAATATTGTCTCTTACATAATGATTGTAATTTAAAAATGAAAACCGCTAGGTATCTTTTTTTCTTTGGTTCTGCTGGCAGTGTGATTTTTTTCCATTCTATCTATAAACATATATAAAATGAATAACAGTAAATGAATTACAGAAGTATAATTGTATTGAGGGTTCTGGAAACAGCTTTTAGCCTCAAGAGCCAAGCTCTTACAGTTCGTATCGGATCAGAATTGCAAGACAGAATTATAGCTTTGTTACTCAAGGTCTGCTTGTTGTTAATTTTATGGAGGACATAAAAGCTAATATAAAGCATCTGCCACATCCTTGACCCCTTTAAGAAGCCTATATCTATGGCAGCTGATGTCAGGTAAGAGGAGGAGGCCCTGAGTCCTAGTGGGGTATTTCAAGAAAAACAAATGCCTCATTCCTTGAATATTCCTTTGATACTTGATCCATGTAGCGGGAAGGTTGGGGTAAATTTCAATCTATTAAGTCAACACATATGTATTGAGTTCATGCTGTTGGCAGGTCCTGTTCTAGAAGCTGGGGTTCCAGCTGTGAACAAATCAAACAAAAACCCTTCCTGCCCTTTAGAGCTTACTTATACCACAACCAGATAAGTAGAACATAAAATATATTACATGTGACAACTCAGTTCACACGAAACCAGTTTAGGAAAGATAGTTTAGGGTGGACAGGGCCCTTGGGGTTAGGGGTAGGTGCTGTTCTTTCAAATAGAATGGATCAGAAAGACTTCACTGATAAAATGGTGTTTGAGTGGAGAGCCCAAGGAGGCACGGGCACAGTCCTTGTGCAGATCTTAGGGGTAAGAGTCTGCAGGCACAGTAGACAGCCCGGGCAAAGGTCCTGGGACAGCAAGCTTGGCAGAGGGAGCAGCAGGGTGAGTGATGAGAAGGGGAGTGATGGATGGGGCACTAGGTCCCAGAGGATTCGAGGGCTGGATCCTATAGGGCTTTCTAGCTCAAGGGCATGCCTTGGGATCCCCTGAGAGGAATGGGAAGTCAGTGAAGAGTTCCAAGCAGATAAATGGTTGCATTTCAAGAGGATCATTCTGGCTGCTTCATAGAAAATAGAAAATTAGAACGCACGGGTTCAAGAACAGCAGTTGGGAGGCTACTATACAAATCCAGGCAAAAGGTCAGAGTGGTTTGGAGGAAGCCGGTAGGTGCAGGTATTAAGATGGATTGTACTTTTGGTTTTATGTTGAAGGTAGAGCCAACAGGATTTGCTGACAGATTGCATGTGGTTCACCTCACAGGCCCGTTTCCCTGGAATTGCTACAAGGTGCACAAGAGCTTTGAGGTTCCTCCTTATTCCTGCCTTGGCTCTGACGATGGGTGCTCAACACTACACCATTGGTCATATTTAGGGTTTGCATATTCCTTTGCTGGTGTTTGCCCTGGGCACATCTATAGCATTTTCTAGGGCACCAGAATGTGATTCCGCTGCCAATTCTGTTTTCTGAAACTCAACTTCTTGCTGCCACTGCAAGGTGTTCCTGCTAAAGCCCAGCAGTTCTCCCGGATCAAAACCCGGCAGACCTCTCCACCCTTTCACATACCATCACCTCTTTGCATCCATTATTTCTCCACCATAATCTCAGATGTCTCTTTCCTTCAAACTCTGTTCCAAGTCTTAACTGTTGTGTTTAGACTGATGCAATAATCATACAGGCTTTTTTTGTTTTCAGGCTTCCAGAAAGCTAACAGCCAGCAGCAAAAATTATCTTTGTCTGTCTTTGTTTTTATCATCTCATTGTTCCTTTCAGATTCCTGTCTGGATTTTCAATTTTTTCTTCTAATTCTTTCTCCTTTCACTGCACCTCCCTTCTCCCCTCCAAACTTAAACTGTTTAGCATATTCTTTGGACACATTCTCTCTTCTATTCTTTCCATCTCCAGCACATATTTGTACAATTTCGGATTCTGGCAAACCACTTTGAGAACTATGAGCAAATAAAGCAAACATAGGGTCTGAATAGGGAAGAGGTTTTCCCTTTCTCCATTATCCAGCCATCCTGCCTGGCGCTAGAGAACTGGGCTTAATAAGTAAGCTCCATTGTACTAACACATACCACAGGGGCAGGTGGGCACTCTTTACTCTGCAAATCTTTGGTTTTTTTCCTTAGTGCAAAATAATTAATTATTGTGTCAGTCATATATGCAATTCACCAAATATTTCTGGCTCTGTCCCTTCCAATGCACAAAAGAAGATGGTACTTCTTGGCTCCTTTTTGATTGCACAAGACCATGTGACTTATTCTGGCCAATGACTTGAGAGTGGACGTAATTTCTGAGCCAGTGCCTTTAGTTGCCAGAACAAGACTCTTGAGCTTTTTTTTCCCTTGGGGATGATGACTGAGACTTCTAAGATGGTGGCCTGGGTCACCAATGGTGGCCTGGGTCACTGAGTAACTCTGAGGAGCAGAGCCCCTTGGCTGGGTTGGGTGTACAGCATGAGTGAGAAGCCCTTGTTTGGGCTACCGAGATTTCAGAGTTGTTTATTACTATGGCATGACCTAGTCTATCCTGACTGATACATTCAGGCCAGCTCTTTCTGTGATAGTTATTTGAGAACAGGACCTCAGGCAAATGAGGGGTTGGATGGCTGCAAAGGACTAACCTGAGTTAGACGCCAGAATGGTCTGGTCATGGGGTTCCCAAGGATGACGGTGACAGGAAGGGGAAAGGGTTGCAAATGGAGGAAGTAGAAACACCATGACGGCAAAATGCACGAATATCCAGGATCTGTCCAAGGTTGGTACTGTGGTCTCCTGTGGCTTCTCCGTGGGGAGAGAAAAGAGATTTAGTGATCTCCGTCTGCCTAATCCAAGATGCCTCACAGCTGGGGTCCCGCTTGGTCAGGCTGGAACTCGCATCACACGCGAAGATGAGAAGGTAAGCCCGGAGGAGCCGCTGCCTCTGTCTCACAGCCTCCGCAGAGGAGAGCTAACACGACTCATTTTCCCGGGTCTGTTGTGGTTATTCAAATGAGTAACCATACACAATGTCTGTGATGAGCTGCTGCAAGGTCAGGAGAACTCAGCAAGGCCTGATGCTGTTTCAGTATCACAGTGTGTCAAAGGAATGATTTCTAGCTTTCTGTAGATACCATTAGCTAAATTGCAGTATCTGCTTCTTGTACTGCCTTTGCCAGGATCACTGTTCCTCGCTTTGAACCTTGGGGGAAGGACGAGGGCAGAAGTAGGTGCCCTCTGCCTCCCTCCCCTTCCGTGGGGAGTCTGGAAAAGGAGCCTGCTGTTTAGAAAGTTGCTTTGTTTTTAATTGGCCGGAGGAGGCTTGAGAGAACCTCTAGCTTTCTGCTTGTGTTATGATTTGGTGACAGTGGGAAGTCAATCTTAGAGCATTTACTGCTCTCCCCAGCTGTCAGCAACTCAGAGACTTCAGCTCCGATTAAAACCCATGACTAAAAAAATTACCATAATCCAGTGACAGGCATGAAGAGAAAGCCATAATAATACTGATAACAATGTGCCAGTTAAGAGGCTGTTATATTTAGTGCCTTACTTGAGCAGAGAGAAATCTCCTCAGGGTTGCCATTGATATACCCAGTGCCTTGTTAACGGCCGTGACCGGGTCTGTGCAGGGCCCACCTCAGATACTTACCTATGTACACCTGCGGAGAAGAGGTACGAGGCGTGGCCACCTGGAGTAATTTGTTTGCTGGGAGTTCTGCTGTTGGCAGGAAGCAGAAGCTACAAACCGATGTGGTTAAGAGACCAGCGGGGAATGGAACTCAAGGTTTCAGTCCAACAAATCCAATTAATTGCCTGAACCCCGCTCAACACTTCCCTTGAAGCCTCTCACCTCAGGGTCCTCAAAAACACTCTATGTTGTCCCTTTGTTACCAGACCTGTCCTTCTGTCCCCAGTCATCCAGGACACTTCTTTGCCCTGCTACCCTGACTTTGGCCCGTGAGCAATATCACGTAGTCTGGTCTCATTTCCTTGGGGCCTCTGTGGGTGACACCAGCTATTCGATAAACTCATTTAAGTTGTTGATGCTGATGATGTCAGATATTAACACTTCCGGTTCATTTATTTGCATCTTCACAGGGACATTTCGGCTCGAAGGCCAAGGTAGGGCACACAACAAAAGGCTGGTGCATACGGGGTGACATTTGGGAGCATGAGTTGCTTGGGGGACACTTTAGATCACAGAAGGTAGGAAGTGTATTTCTCTGCCTATACACGCAGGAGAGTGATGCAGCCTTCTCTTTGCATTCCAGCCCTCTGGCTCTCTCTAGTTCTTTAGACTCAGATAAAGTGACACCTCTTCCAGGCACCCCTCCTTTATTGAAGTAGGGTGCACTGCTTGCTGGCCTTCTCTCTGGGATAGTGTACACAGGTTCCTCACAAGCTGAATATACTTTGAAGAGAGCACATAAAACTATCATTTAAGCAATATAGGTAGCCATGTGTCATAGTTCTTCATGACTGAAAACAATAGTTACTCTGCTCTCAGGCTGTCAAGCCCTTTTGAGAAACATAGTTCCTCTTTTGGAATAAAGATTTTAGACTCCTTAGAGTCTAAGGAGTTTCTCTATTTACCAACTATAGATACTAATCAGAGACTAAACTCTGCTTGTACTTAGTATGGAAAGGACCCCGTGTGTGTTTTATTAATATATGCACACGCGTGCACATACACATCTGGAGCAAGCTCTAGCAGGAAGTCATTTTACGTTAAAAAACAAAGGATTCAGATAAGTGGAAATAGGTACAACATATTTGGAGGGAAATTTGGCAAGTAAGTATCAAAGGTCTTAAAAATGTACATATCCTTTGACCCAGCAATTCTATGTCTAGGAATTTATCCTCAAGTATTAATCAGAGATGCTCACAGAGCGTTATGTATAAGGACATATAATAACGTACGTCACAGCACTTTTAACAACAAAATAACAGGAATAATCCACATAATGACAACAGAAGATTAGCAAATAGCTATAGTATTTATAAACTAGGAAACTAAAAATTAACCATTAAAATTCTTATCTTTAGAGAATATTTAATGACATGGTAAAATTCTCACAATATATTGATGGGTTAAAAAGACAGGTTATCAGAGGTAGTCAGTTTAATCTAAGTTTTGTAAAATATCCACAATATATGTATGGAAGAGAGATTACAAGGACACACACAAAAATGCTGAGAGAGGTCCTCTCTGAGTGCTTATATGAGCGATTTTAAATTTCTTCTTTATATTTCAAATTGTCAATGAGAATTACTACTTTTATAATCAGAAAAAGGTGATTAAAAATATAAAACTCATTTGTTTAAAATTTGACCCGGAAAAGGTGCCAAGGTATTGCTTAACATATAGAAAGGATTGGTGACCCACAGCGAGCTTGGCCAAGATTGTTGCGACAGCTTAGGAAAAGAATTCTGGTTTCAGATTAAAGCAAAACTGGGTTGGAATCCTAGTTCTGCCACTTGCTGGTGGCATATTATTTAATCAAAGCCTAATGTTCACTTCTGAATAATGGGGATGACAAAATCCATCTCCTAAAATTGTCTTGAGGATTAATGGGGAGCATTCAAAAATAGTAAGTTTTTGGTTTTAGTGGCACAATATTGCAAGGTGGTTCTTCCCAGCCACCTCTGCCTCATTTCTGTTGGTCACCGGTGAGAGTCACACTGGCTAGAGGATTTTCCCACTCATTTATACTCACAATTTATTGTTTTGAGGTATGGATTTTATTATTATTTGGGTATGGCAAAGCTAACAGATAAGGGAAAAACTGCCAATGAAAAAGGTAGTTACACCCACAGATCCCAAGAGGAGGGGCACACCACACTGTGGGGGTCCCCTGGGGCACTGGGGCTGCTCAGAGGCAGAGGGAGAGGGGAGAACATGGGCCAGAGCCTTTACTGTGGTTTCTGTGAAGTGGGGTGGCGGGGGCAGGGTGGAAATAAGCAGGTTTAAGATTAGCTAGTTTGAGTGATTTCAGTGGGGCGTAGCGGCTGTTTCTGGTTGTCCAGTACCTGGGGTGATCAGAGCAGGTGGACAGTGGCCTTGAGTCTGAGAGCTCAGTGAAGGAGGTGGTTGGGGTGTAGGCTCTGGATCGGTTGCTTTGCATTTGAAAAGCAAACTCCTGTGTTTACTGTCTCCAGGAAGGGCTAGCCCTGGGAGGGGCAGTCCCTCCAGGGTCAGCAAGGCCCCAGGATGTCAGAGAGTCAAATACACAATAAAAAGACATGATTAATACAGTTACAGATTGGGGCAAATTAGCAATACCACTTTTTGTCACCTCCACAAGGAAAAGGGTCAGACCTTTCTCGTATTACACAACCCTTGCCGATGACCTTTGTTTTATAGAGTCGTAATTGTATTTCTTACTTGGCTATCTATTTTTGTGTAACAAACCATCCCCAAACTCAGTGACCTGGAACAACAACCACTTTATTTGTTCATGATTCTGCAATTAGAGCTGAGTTCAACTGGGTGGTTCTTCTGCTGGCCCTGCGAATGGTCACTCATATGATTGCATTTAGTTAGTCGGACAACTGTGGCCAGGGCTCAGCTGGAATGCTGGCACGGCGGGGCTCAACCTCTCTTTGTGTGTGTCTCTCTCTCCTTGAAGACTCAGGGCCTTGCCTTCTCCAAGTGATTTCTCCAGCAGAGAAGCTGGACATCTTCCATAGCATCTCAGGGCTGCTGAGAATGCAGATACAGAAGTTGCTAGGCCTTGCTAAGGCTGAGCCCTGAAACAGGTGCAGCGTCACTCTGCCACATTCTCCTGGTTAAAGCGAGTCACAGGCCTAATCCAGAGTGGAGGGCGTGGGGCCACGACTGCCAGGAGGTGCATGTACCAGCAAGGATGTTCCACCCGGGCCATCAGTGTAATGAGCTGTCGTAACAAGCATGTTAGGGACAGAAAAATGAGTGCGAGGTAATGGAAATCAGAAAAACAGAGAAACAAAAAGGAGAAAACAGTTTTAGAAAAACAATAAGGAGGAAATGGTTACAGAAAAATAAGAAAAGGAACAGTTATTTTGGTCTTAAAGAATAGTGTAATTAGGCCATGGAACACTGACCACCAGTCAGGAAATGGTTATGGAACTTTCCCCTTCATATACATACTAGCAGAAATGACTGGAACATAACTTTTAAGTCATGTCCATACCTGGAAAGAATTCGGTCCTCAAAACAGTGACGTATAGTTATGAATAATTATAACTAAGCTTTACCTAAACATAAAGCATATAAAAAGAAAAACATAGAAGTAGACAGTGTCTCCCTCACTCATGGAGACAGACCCATTTCCCGTTAGGAAATGCATTTTTGCTTTGAACCCTTAAACTTTACTTGCAATAAATTCTGCACGCATACTTGCTGAGTGTCTGTCATCTCTCTCCGTGGGTGGGCCAGCTCTCTCCAAGCCTGGAGCCCAGAAACTGGGGAACCACTTCAAAGTCCAGCCGTGGACTGAACCGTGACAAGACAGAGCATTTATTCCAGCAATTCTTTGAGAGACTCTGAGACCCTTGGGGACAGAGAGAAACTTAGAGATCATCTAGCCCAACCCAGTGAGGAAACTGGGGTCCCGATAGTTACCGTCCATAGGGGCTGTGTGAACACTTTGGGCTTTCTCTTAAAGAAATGACAAGTTAAGGAACCATACTTATTTTGCAGAGAAAAAAGTCTTGGAAAAGTGGGGCCAATTGTCAATAATCAGGCTGCAGAGAATGAAGATCTGCTGTATTTTTAGACAAAGAGTCCTAGGTCACCCCTGATTGAAGAATCACTGGACTGACTTGATGAGAGGACCAGGGTGCCACTTATGTGAATTTTCAGTCAGCCAGCGGGAGGATGTTTCTTTTGCTTTATAGGCTTACAGTAAGAAAAAGGGTTTTGTACAACCCAATAATTTCCCTGTAAAGAAATAAAAGAAATCATGGGAAATGGTAAGATTCATGAATCCTGCCAAATCTCCTCAAAAAAAAAAAAAGAAAGAAAGAAAAAGAAGAAGTCACTGGACTACTGTGATTGCTCTAAATTCCTATGTTGGTATTTAGGCTCCCCAGGTAGTTAGTTCAGCTGAGATTTCCAGCACTTTCTCAGCAGATGGCAGCCGGCACAGACTTTCCCATCACAGTGTCCCTAGTGGCAGAGGGGAAGAATGCGTGCAGGCGAGCTCTAGTTATAAAAGACCTGAGAACGCTGTTCCTTGAATTCTCTTTTTAATCTTTAAAAATTATGCTAATCTTTTATTCTGTTCTATGATACATTAATAGTTATTTTTAATACAAAACATAATGTTTTAGATTATTCATCACTTAGCCCGGGGATAGACAAAAGTCTCCTTCCCTCTCCTCCCTCCTCTTCTCTTCTTGTCTTCCTCTAATTCTTGGATATTTTTGAAAGATTTGACAATATCAATAATTCCTGTTATTTTAGATTATATTATTATTTGGCAAAATATTAAATCTCTCCCTTTTGACCTCCACGGGAAGAGTACATAGTTGAACACTGCATAATGACGTTTTGGTCAGTGATGGACCACGCATACAATGACAATGGTCCCATAAAATTATAATACAGCTGAAAAATTCCTATGCTTAGTGACCATTGTAGCTATTTTAATGTAGCTTAATGAAGCACTCATGTGTTTGTGATGATGCTGATGCAAACAAACTTACTGCGCTGCCAGTCATACAAAAGTCCAGCACATACAGTTATGTACAGCGTGTAATATTATATGTTACTGGTTTATGCACTTACTATACTATACTTTTTATCATTATATTAGAGTGTATTCCTTCTACTTAGTTCAAAAAAAAAAAAAAGGGTAAACTGTAAAATAGCCCCGGGCAGTTGCTTCAAGAGGTGTCCCAGAAGAAGGCACTGTTATTACAGGAAATGAAAGGTCCCCATGCATGTCATTGCCCCTGAAGACCTTCTAGCAGGACAAGATGTGGAGGTGGAAGACAGTGATATGGACGATCCTGACCCTATGTAGGCCTAGGCTACTGTGTGTGTTTGTGTCTTAGGTTTTTACAAAAAAGTTTAAAAGGTAAAAAAGTAAATAAAAAAGTTTAAAAATAGAAAAATGCTTATAGACTAGGATGTAAAGAAAGAAAATATTTTTATATAGCTGTATGTGCTCTAAGCTAAGTATTATTATAAAAGATCAAAAAGTGTAAAAAATTTATAAAGTAAAAAAGTTACAGTAAGCTAAAGTTAATTTATTATTGAAGAAAGAAAACTATTTTTAATAAACTTAGTGTATCCTAAGTGCGGTGTTCATAAAGTCTACAGTAGTGTACGGGAATGTCCTAGGCCTTCACACTCACTCACCGCTCACTCACTGACTCACCCAGAGCAACTTCCAGTCCTGCAAGCTCCATTCATGGTGAGTGCCCTACACAGGTGCACCTTTTCCGTGTTTAGATATGTTTAGATACACAAATCCTTACCGCTGTGTTACAGTTGCCTGCGGTATTCAGTACAGTAACATGCTGGGCAGGTTTGTAGCCCAGGAGCAATAGGCTACACCATACGGCCTAGGTGTGTAGTCAGCTGTGCCACCTAGGTTTGTGTAAGTGCACTCTAGGATGTCTGCCCAACAACAAAATTGCCTAATGATGCCTTTCTCAGAATATATCCCCATTGTTAAATGACACGTGACTGTACTTTCCTACTTGCACAGTTTTCAGTGAAGCCTGAATTCCTCTCCCTCCTTGGATACTCTCCTTCAGTTTTAGGATGAACTTCAGAGATCTCTATCTTTATAGTTACTCTCCTGCCACTGCTGACCAGTTCTTCATATTAAATCGCTCCTGTTGTGAATGTATGGCTTCTGTCTGCTGACTGGACTCAGAAAACTTCCAGGATACCATTCTCACCCGTTGTTCTTTCACTTCACTGATTGCTCATTCTTTTTTTTTTTTTTTTATTTCAGCGTATTTTGAGGGTTCAAATGTTTAGGTTACGTATATTGCCCTTGCCCCACCCCGATTCTTAATCTCTTTGATAACCTCCCTCACCTCACTCATGCCTTAAACAGTTACATATCCTAAGCTCCTGTTTTCAGCCCTCTTCAGATTTTTCCTAGATCACTACCCGCTCCTGTGGAATTCTGTTATCACTTACATTCTGATTATCCTAAGTCTTTATCTCTAAAGAGCACAACCTCTTTATTGAGGGCTAGAAATCTATTTTTATCAGCTCACTGGACACCTCTAAGCAAATACCCTGTGGCACCTCAAATTTAAATGTCCCAAATTACACTCATTATGTGCTCCCCAAAAATCCATTTCTCCTCCTGTGTTCCCAATCATAATGCTACTGTCCTCTCAGGCACTTGAGTTAGGAACTTTGAAGTTATTTATAGCTAAGGCCTCCTCCTTGTTTCCCAAGCCTAGTCACCAAAATCCTGTTGAACCTACCTTTAAGACAGACCAAAAAACACTTTCTGTTTTTTTCTAGTCTAGGACCACACCATCTCTTGTTTGGGCTTTGCTTAGCTTGTGCTGCTGTAACAAAATACCATGGAATGGTATTTTGGAATGGAATTTCACAATTCTTGAGGATGGGAAGTCCAAGATCAAGACGTGGGCAGAGTCAGTTTTGGGGGAGGGCCCTAGTCCTGGCTTGCAGACTGCTGCTTCCTTTCTGTGTCCTCACACAGGGACAGGATGTTCTGGCAGCTCTTCCTCTTCTTGTAAGGGCATTAATACCACCAGAAAGGCCTCATCTACTCTTTTTCTTCTCTTCTTTTTTTTACCATGCAATTATCCAACCCATCCACTCTCTTGACCTCATCTAAACCTAGTTATTTTCCAAAGACCTCCTAATCCCATCACATTGGGGGTTAGGGCTTTAACACGTGAATTTTGGGAAGATACAAACAGACTTTTACACCTGGTATATTCGTCAGGGTTCTCTAGAGAAGAAGACCCAATAGGAGATATATAGGAAATATATAAATTTATTATAAGGAATTGACTCACATGATTATGGAGATCGACAAGTCCCAGGATCCACAGTGGGCAAGCTGGGAACCAAGGACAGCCAATGGTGTGGTTTCCATCCAAAAGCCAGGGAGTTTGAGATGTAGGAAACACCGGTTCAGTTCAAGTCTGAAGGCAGGAAACAGATTAATGTCCCAGCTAGAAGGAAAGCCAGGCAGGAGGAATTCCCTTTTGTTCATGGGAGGATCAACATTTTTGTTCTATTTGGGCCTTCAACTAGTTGGATGAGGCCCACCCACACGGGGAGAGCAATCTGCTTTGCTCAGTCTATCCTCTTAAATGTTAAGCTCGTTCAACAACTTCCCTTACAGAAACACTCAGAATAATATTTGACCAAATATATGAATACCCTGTGGCCCAGTCAAGTTGACACATAAAATTAATCATCACACCTGGGGAACTGTTAAAATATACTGATTTTTCTGGGTCCTATTCTGGGGGTTTTGGTTTCATTGGTCTGGGGTAGAGCCCGCGCATCAATACATTTTAAACTTTATCCTGAAGCCAGGTGGGAAAAGCTAAGGACTGGGCCTCCTCATGGTTAACTCCACACCAGTCTGTGTGATGCTGAATGGATGCTTAATGCTTAATTGAACCACTCTGTGGCATCACTGTTAGGGTTCAATTGTGTCCACCCCCCTGCCGAAAGTTGAAGTCCTAACCCCTAGTACCTCTGAATGTGGCCTTATCTGGAAATAGGGTTGTTGTAGATGCAGTTATTTAGGATAAGGTCATAACAGAATGGGGTAGACTCCTAATCTGTTGCAACTGGTGTCCTTGTAACAGAAGAAACTTGGAGACAGACACACAGGAGAATGCCATGTGCCAATGAGGGCAGAGACTGGAGTTTGCAGCTACAAGCCAAGGAATGTTGAAGGTTGCCA
Source organism: Avahi laniger (assembly GCA_963575035.1). Lineage (NCBI taxonomy): Eukaryota > Metazoa > Chordata > Mammalia > Primates > Indriidae > Avahi > Avahi laniger. The sequence continues at coordinate 75,920 of CAUYSK010061794.1, read as the reverse complement.
GCAAACCGTCAGAACCTAGGAAGAGGCAAGGGAGGACTCCCTACAGGTTTCAGAGGCAGCATGATTCTGCCAATACCTTGATTTCTGACTTCCAGCTGCTGGAACTGTGAGACAATAAATTTCTGTTTTTAAGCCACTCAATTTGTGGTACCTTGTTATGGAAGCCCTAGGAAACCAATCAAATAACCAGCCAAAGAAAAGATGTGTTTTAACAGGAGAGTGGTCAGCATTAAATTTATGGGAAGATAGAGTGGGATAGGCAGGAATTGGTCATTCTTTCAGCATGGTTTGAGGAAGAAGTGTTTTGAGAATTGCTTTTAATTGCTTTCTTCCTTCCTCCTTTCCATCCCTCCTTCCTTCCTTCCTTCCTTCCATCCTTCCTTCCTTCCTTCCTTCCTCCCTTCCTTCTTTCCTTCTCTTTCTTTCCTTCTGTTTCTCTTTAAGCATTGGGATCTTCCACAATCAAGTGAGCTTGTGATATATAATTGAATCCATTAAATTGAACAACTCTCCAGAAATGATCACCTAAATGATGAGTGGTCTCATTTCACAAGCTACCCATAGATCCACTAGAAATTTATAAGCAGGCCCCTGGCTCATCTATTTATCCTTCCTTCCCTGAAGCTTGATCAACCCAGGGTTCGTTTGTCAGAGCACATGTCTGGATCTGTAAGATTCAGGATGAGTCACTGGGTTTGGACGCCCCCACCAAGGTCACTGAGAGGCGCTGCCTGTTCAGCCATCTGCCCCTCGCGCTTTGACGTCTCTTTAAATTAAACACCACACCCTGTGGCAAATTGTCCTCCCTCTATAAATAGCTGACTTGGCCTGTGTTGCCCTGAAAATGCTCTGGAGGAAGGGCGTCAGAGGGAAGAAAAAGGAAAGGCCACAGGCTCAAGGGCAAAGTTCTTGGTCAGAAGACTCCAGCCTCCCAAGGAATCCCCAGAATTGTCCATGTAAAATCCCTGAGCCGTCACTCCCACTTCTCTTGTGACTTCCTTTTCTAAGATCTCCAGTAATTGGACATCCCCCTTCCTTCCCCAATATTTTCATGTGTGAATTTATTTTGAATTAGGAAATTGCTACGAGGCTACTTTACGAAAAGTGCCCAGACCCCTTTCTGTGGACTCACGGCACACTTGTCATTTCAATCACATCGTTACTAAATTAAAATGGAAACCTTCCACAGGCAACACATTGCTATTGATGCTTTCTGTAGCTGCATCATTATATTATCATAATATAATTTTACGACCGATTGGCCTACAATTTTATAGGGTTGCTACAAACCTCACATCTGCTCCCCGACACGGGCCCTGATAGCTTCCTAACTGCTCTCTCTCTGCACCATTTTCTCTAAATTCCCTGTCCCAGCCCTGACGGAGCGTACTTTCCTTCTGCTGGCGGCCACACTTGGGTCACTCCTCACAGCCGTCACCCCTCCACAGTCAGTAAGTCCCTGCCAAACTTCTTGGGTTATTTTTCTGATGTTTGCCCCTTGCCCATTCCTGGTTGCACCTGCCACTCACTTTCTTCCTGCCGCTTCTCTGCAGGAACACTAACGTCCTGCCCCGGATAGGCCCCCGCTGCCACGCCTGGCCCTCATCACTGGCCACGCGCCAGCCTTTAAATCCAGTTCCTCCCTCCTGCCACATGGTGCAAACACAGACATCAGTCCCTGCCTAGGAACAGGGTTCTTGGCTCTGCTAAAGAGGTTCATCTCCTGGTCCCCAACCCTACTACCTAGTCCCTCATAAACGTGGCTTTCCCCAGGGGATTTCTCTATAAAGCAGGTGCAAAATACAGAAAACTGGAGGGTGGGATAGTCCTGGACTCATCCTTGTCAGAAGCTGATTTTCATCCCTGCTGCTTTCAACAGAAGACTGGGCTTCCAGAGTCGGGGATGGCCGTGAGGTTAACATCGGCATCTGCGTAAGATACCACTTGCTCACTCCCCATCGCTGCTGCTTCTCTGGGGACTGGAAAAGCAGGGTGCAAAGGCCAGCACGTTAGGAACGCACTGGATGTTTTGGGTTGCTCCCCTTGCACCTTACTCAGGCCACCCGCCCGCAGGGCCTCTTGCCAGGGCTTTTGTGCAATGTTGCTTCCAAAGCCTGATCCGGGGAGGAGCAGCCTTGGCATCACCAAGGGGCCTGTTAGAAACGCAGACTCTCAATCCCACCCTGACCTATTGCATCAGAATCCCATTTTAACAAGTTCTCCAGGTCACTCTTATGCACATATTTCAGCGTGAGGAGGGGTCTAGAGGACTCTGTGGGGGCTGACTGGCATTCCCCACATGTGTGCAGCAGCTGGGGGCAGCAGGGGCCTGCCCAGCGCCCCTGGTGCTGCTGAACGAACCCCCTGAAGAACGTAGCAGGCTAAGTGCATTCAGAGGTCAGCGATGTGTCGGCAAGGCAACTTCTCTATGGGGGCCATTTAATTAACGTTAATTGCTCTTGCCTGTTATGTGACTTGGGCAGGATTTACGGAAAATCACCATAATCTAAAATCCTATAAAAGAGTCATTGCTTTTAAAGGCCTTGTAACTCATGCCCAGAGACACCTTCTGATACTTGATGTACCACGCAGAGTATGTGCCCTTATTTGCATAATTCTCAGAGGCGTCAAAGCACTTCATTTTTAGGGGGGCAGGTGCGTCCAGGTGAAAAGCAGCGCTCCTCGTATGTTATGATCTGGGTGGCAGTTGGCAAGAATTTGCTTTATAAAGAGAAATGATTTATCTAGTTTTATTACCCAATTCTGTGCTTTCATGGATTACATAAATTTTGTGGTTGTTGTTGCCTTCGGCCCAGCGGACATTTAAAGTGGCTTCCACCCTGCTATGACACCCTGTCCCTCCTCCTCTTAGCATCTCACAGGGAGAGGAAGAGGTGGACTCGAAATAAGAGTGGTGACAGATGATGGCTCACGATGAGCCGAGGCGCAATCATCGGACAGCTCGCAGAGCGCTTTCCAGTGGCAGGCGCCTGCGCAGATCCTGCTGCCAGGTTGGCAGGGAATTGCTGGGCAGGACATGCTCGATGCTAACCCATGTCTGAGGTCACAGTCATCTGAGGACAAGAACATATTTGCCTTTCTGACATTCATCTTTGTTCTCTTCCCCAACTCCTCCTTTTCTTAATCTCTCCATGGTTCCTTTTCATTCAAAAGGGAGGGTATGTTTTGGACTCATTCACACTCTGCTTCAATTACCTTGAAGAGTAACTTATTTTCCATATTTATTATCCTCCTGAGAGGAGCTGGGCCTCTGAAACTTTCACTCTTTAAGCTTTGAAAAAATCACGCCTCAGTTATGTTTTTTCCTAACATGAAGGATGTCTTCCTTTCAACTTTGAAAACAATCTCTTTCATGATTCTGAGAATTTCTTTATCCTCATGCATTTCATTCCTTCCCCAAGCACAGAGCATCACTGGCTTGCGCAAGATGAGACCAAACCTTCGTTTTCCCTGAGTCAGCTTTATCTTGGTTGAGGGTTTGTTTTTGAACTTGCTGATTCTTTCAATCCTCACTGAAATCGTGTGACCTACATAGACCAGTATCTGAATGCCCATTTCACAGATGAAGAAACTAAGGTCAGGGGAATTTTCTCAGGAAGCAGAGCCAGGGCTGGAATGAATACCACCAGCTCCCTGTCCAGAGCAACTGTGGCCACCCACGGCCACCTCAGCCTGGTGGATGTGAGTTCTCTGAAGGCTCTAGCTTTTCGGCAGCATGGTGGCAGGAGCACTGTGGTCAGGGGCCAGCCTCACCAAATCTCTGCTGTGCAGTGGGGCCGCCCTCATTTTACCCAGGGACGGACCAAGTCAGGAACCTCATTGGGCACAGCGCTCTCTCTCGAGCTTGGTTTACCACCCACGTGGGCATGTGCCACCCAGGTGCTGCCGTAACAGCATCAGAGTCTGTACAAATCCACCCAGACTCGTCCCTGGCCAGCCTGCAGCACAAACGCTCTGCTCTTCTCATGGGTCTTTCTGGCTGTATAGTAATTGTTCTGGGAGCAATGACCCATTTTTCTGCCCCGAGCAGCATGTGGCATCTGCGGGCTCTCTCGCCCAAATGATTCAAACTCTCTTAAATCCAGATTCACTGTCACTTGTCATTTGCTCTGTGTCCCAGCTTTGCATTGTCTGCTAATCTGGAGATCTGAATTTCTGTCATCTTCCTTTTTTCCATCTGTAGATGAATTGACAGAGATTCAGTGATTTCTAGAAAAGAGAGAGAAAAAAATGCCTTACTCATTCACTCATTCATTGGCTATGAGCGCTCACCTTGCCCATGGCCCGGGGCTGCATACTGGGGGATGCAAAGCTGGCCAAGGCCAGGGGATGCCTGCCCGCCAGGGACCGTGTGCCAACAGCTCATCCCCCAGTGAAACGAGGCAGAACGGGCAAGAGGCATTGAATATTAAGTCCCTTCCATGTCCCATTAGAACTAAGCTCCTGTGGTGGGGACGATAGTCAGTCTTGTTTGCGAATAACGCCCGGGGCCCAGAATGCCTGGCGCGTGTCATGCTCAGTAAGTACTGGATCCAGTTTCAGTGTGCACCACTGGCCCAAGTTCCCCACCCTCCCTTGTTCAAATCCTTGCCACATGACCAGGCAGCTCCTCTGCCGGAGGAGAGCAGCTCCCTGCTGCTTCACTTGAGCTCTGCCCTGTGGCTCGCTTTGACCGATGCTTTGCTTGCATGCAGGGTAAGTAAGTGACAACGTGTTAGTCCCATGTCTAGGCCCCTAAGAGCAGACAGACTTTTCCGCTCTTTTTTGACCTCCGTCGCTGCCTTGAGAAGAGCACGTCTTGGCTTGTAGCAAGGAGGGTGGGAGGCAGACCCGCAGCGTAGAGCAGACCTCGCCGGCCCCGCCTGGCCCACGTCACCTCACTCAGCCAACCCACACGTGCGTGTGAGCCCGTCAGCCAAGGTCAGCAGCGCTGCTCCCGCGGAGCCCAGCAGCCCCACAGATGGCGTGAAACATGGCGTTGTCATTTTCAGACTCAGAGAACTGGGAAGGTTTGTTATGCGGCGTTGTTGTGGAAATTGGTACCTCTCAGGTTGGCTACCTGATTTCTTGGGGGACTGGACCTCTAAGGTATTATTTACCCTCATAGTTGTTCCAAAACCAGGGGTTTGCAAGCTTTGTAAAGGCTCAGGAAGTAAATACTCCAGGCTTTGAGGGCCACACACAGTCTCTGTTGCATTTTCTCTCCTCTCTCTCTCTTCACCCCCCTCCCTTTTCCTTTTCCCCTCCCTCTTTCTCTCCCTCTCTTTCCTTCTTTCCAGGACTTGGTTTGGATTTGGCCCATGAGCTGTGATTTGTCCACTCCTGTTCTAAACCACCAGAAACACATTCGTTGGTAAAGGCTTTTATCCAGACTTCGCATTCAAGTCAGGCCTCCACCTATTGGGGGGCCTGCTGTAAGCCAGGAGCTCTCTAGGCACTCTGAAATCCACTGCCTGATTTTGTTGTGTGAGATTATTTTCCTGTCAAGGAAATGACCACAAGGGGCTTTAATAAAATGACTGCGAAAGCAAGTTAATCCCCCCACCCCCAAAGAACGTATGCTTGTGCTTCGGTATTACCTGTACCCTACTTTTGTGGGTGAGACTGACCCTGGAAATCAGGGGCAGAGTCAGGGCTCTGTTGAATTTCTTTTCTTTTCTTTTTTTTTTAGATGGAGTCTGGTTCTGTCACCTGGGCTAGAGTGTCACGGTGTTATTCTGGCTTGCAGCAACCTCAAACTCCTGGGCTTAAGCGATTCTCCTGTCTCAGCCTTCCAAGTAGCTGGAACTACAGGTGCACTCCATGATGCCCAGCTAATTTTTCTATTTTTTGTAGAGACAGGATCTCCCTTGTACTCATGCTGGTCTCAAACTCCTGGTAAGTGATCCTCCTGCCTTGGCCTCCCAGAGTGCTAGGATGACAGGCGTGAACCCCTGCGCCCGGCCTAAGCATCTGTTGAATTTCAGCTTGGGCTATAGAGCTTCTCATGTTATAATTTTAAACTGGGTACTTGACAACAAAGAGTAAACAATGTGTCTTCCTGTGTCATCACTTTTAATGGAAGGTTTATGGCCAAAAAGTTTAATTAAATATAAATAATAAGCTAATTTCGAATGTTTTAAAATACGAAAATGCATTATTAAAAGCATGGGGAAATCACATGCAGTTTTAAGATAAAATCATACTTAAAAGACATTTTGAATTTTTAGCTTTGGACCCATCCCCAAGCCCCTGTTGCTACCTCTTCAACTTCTTTTTTCCTACTATGGAACTTTGTTAGAAAAGTTAAAGAAGTATTTTCTTCTTCTTTTTTTTTTTTTTTCCATTTCCTTCCTTTCTTCCTTCATTTACTTATTTTTTTTTTTTTTTTTTTTTAGCAAAAGCACAGGTACTATACTTGTATAGTTTTTTTGGCCCCCTGTGTTGATTTCAGTCCCATTATGACAAGCGGTATTATCCACAGGACCCTTTTGTTTAGAGAAACTGTTCCGTCAAAGATAACTGCCCAACTGGAGTCCAGTGTCCTCTAGACCAAGCTCCAGATTCTTGGGCTTTGGAGCATCCAGAATACCTTGCCCCAGACTTCGCATAGTGTGCACCTCCTGGCCTCAAGAGATGGCCTAGGGGCAGCTCTACCTATGGGGCAGGGAAGGGGGCAGATGGAGCTTGGAGCCACAGGCGATGGTGCTCACGTGACGGTGTGTCAGCTGTCAGTTCCCACAGTGCTGCAGGAGCAGGAGTGGGAAGAAAAGGGGTGCACCGTAGGCCAAGGTCTCCATTTACTCTTGCTGGGGCCCACAAATGTTTGGGATGACCTCCCCACCACCCTTTCTAAGTATGCACAGCTGTGGGTAATGCTGTGTCCTGCTGACTCTGGTAGTTCTCAGGTATAGAAATGCTAATTAATGACAAGATTTAGGAAGTGTCACTGGTCCTGCTTTTGTGTGTTTATGTGTTTATTTTTCCCATAGGTTGTTAGGAGCTTTAAAAAATTCATTTGAGGCTAAAGTTGTAAAAAGGTCAATATCTCCTCTGCATTTAGAAAGGTTTCTTGTCTCGGAAATACCATATATCTCCTGCACCTATAAAGATGCTCACCTTTTCAGCCCAGGCTGTTTTTCTGTGGTTGGTACAAGCTCCTTTTACCAGCTAGAGCACTGTCTTATAAAACGTGTCCTGAGCTGGCAATGCAGGCCCCTGTCTTTCAATTTGAAGGATTTTAAGTACTGATTGCAGGATCCTTGGGGGTCTAGTCATTCCTTTCAGTATTTAAAACATTTTTAAAAATTAATTTATTATTTTAAAAATAGGTTCATTTAAGTGATGCAAAAGTCAAAAGGTACAAAATGGTGTGTAGTGCAAATCAAGTCACCTGCTCATTCTTGTCTTCTTTTGTCCTCTAATTCCCCCCTATGGAGGCAACTACTGTTACCAATTTCTGATACATTCTTCCTGAGATCTTTGTGTATGCAGGCATACATGTATATATAGTTTTCTTTTTATAGACACAAATGAGGACCTACTGCACATGTGGGCCTTGGGAACATTCAGTATCAGTACATAAACAGCCACATTCTTTTTATGAGTGCATAGCATAAATGGAAGGAAATTGGGCTTGAATTATGGAAGATATGTAAAGCTTGTGATTCAATATTATATGCTATTTAGTGGAAACTTCTCAAAAAAATCTATCCTCGATTCATCTAAAGCAGGGGGACAGCAAATTTATGACCCACTGGCTAAATCTGACCTGCCACCTCTTTTGATATGACCTACCAGCTACGGCATTTACATCTTGGAAAAAAATCAAAAAAAGAATAGTATTTCATGTCACGTGAAAATTATATGAAATTCAAATGTCAGTGCTTTTAAATAAAGTTTTATCGGAACATAGCCACACGCCGTGATTTGTGTATCTATGGCTGCTTTCATACTATCATGGCAGAGCTGAGATGTTGTGACAGAGACTCTTTGGCTGCAAAGCTGAAAATACCTACTTTCTGGCTCTTTATGGGGAAAGTTTCTTGACTCCTGACCTAATCACAAACATAGTTCAATACTTCGGTCATTTAAAATTTGGTGATGGAAGTACATGGTCCGCAAGTATTTGGGGAATTAAAGAATTCTCCAAAGTATTTGTCTCACTGGGAGAAATTCTGGAAACTTTTGGCTGGGCTAAATTTGGCATAATTTTAAATAAAAAAGAAAATGGATTCTTTCATCTTATCTGAAATCCAAAAGCCAAGATGCACTAATTATCAAAAGTTATTTAAAAGTTCAATCAAAAACAGACTTACTAATGGATTGAAGTGAATAACTTCCTAACCTTTCTTATAAGCATGTTCTTAATTTAGAAATGAGATGTGCATTAGCAAATAAAATATGAAAGAGATTTGTACCAAAGGGAGCTGACTTTTGGTCCTTTTCATTCTCAGAGATGAATCAGAGAGGCCAGACAAATGGCCGCCTTTCAGGTCTGGAGCTGAGTAGAATTTTTTAGAGACAACGAATTCTCACTCATGTGTTATTTAGGGATGTATCGTGGCTAATAACTTCTTTTGTTCTAAACATTTAAAGTTAGAAATATTGTACATATGTAATAAATGGAGTCTTCCCCTTCTCTGCAATAGAAACAACAATAATATACATACTTACAGTTATTTGCATTTCAGAGACTCAAAGTGCTCTCTCAAATAAGTAATATCAGGGTCTTTTAGACAGCCCAAAGGAAAGCAAGATGCACCTGAGTCATAGGAAATTAATGTTTCAGATCACATATCTATTCTAACAGGAATGAAAGGAAGTAAATGAAGAGAAAAAATGTAACTGCCAAGAAGGAAAAATTTGGGGCTGGCCTCACTTATCTTTGACCAACCTTTCAGAACTGGACTTAGGAGGGGCAGATAGGCATTGGGAACGCTAAGGATTATAGATGTCAATAAGATAAAAAGTAGCATACCTTCTGGAAAGCTGTCCGTCTGCGAACTTAAGAGTTGTCACCTGTGATTTGTTTCATGAAGCCTGAAATGATCAATAATTGATGTTACGTGAAGTTTTGGGGAAATAAAGGCAATGGGCGTGTTCTTGTTCTGTTAGAGGAAAGGAGAGATCAGAGAGATTAGCACTTTATCTGTGTTACTGTTCAAAGCTGAAACCATTACCACTTTGAAGCAGCTAACCAGCAATTCAGGTTTCTTCCTCAATCATCAACTGAGAGCCTCCTATGTCCAATGCATTGTGCCAGGCATAATAGGAGGGAAAAAACATGTAAAACAAGGCCCTCGCCTACTGGAAACCTACAATTCAGTGGAGACGTAGAACCCGAGTTGTCAGAGCACTCTTGGTAACGTCATCCGCAACGCTGGTAGGGTGGCCCGAAGAGAGACTTGTAGAAGTTAAGTCTCTTAAAGAGTTTACATGAGAAGCTATTTTAACACTTTATTTTCAATAAATAAAAAAAGGAGGGCTTCCATTAGGATGCAGATGCAAAATTAAGAGTAGGGCATGTGCGTCTGATTCTAAGTGATAAGGTGGTTGGCTCCTCCGGTGTTTCCAGAAGTGGAGGAGACATTATTAGAAAACCCACTGAGCTTATTATATTAACGTCCTTTCAGGGTGGATCAGGAGGCTGAACTGATGGGCAGAGTGGGATGAGTTACTGTTTACAGATTTAAATCTTTGATTAAAAACTTTTCTTTTTTTTTGAGACTCTGTCACCCAGGCTGGAGTTAATGGAGCAATCGTAGCTCATTACAGCCTCAAATTCCTGGGCTCAAGCCATCCTCCTGCCTGAGCCTCCTGAGTAGCTGGGATTACAGGTGTGCACCACCACACCCAGATAATTTTTTATTTTTTGTAGAGATGGTACCTCACTATGTTGCCAGGGCTGGTCTCAAACTCCTGACCTCAAGTGATCCTCCTGCCTTGGCCTCCCAAAGTGCTGGGATTACAGGCATGAGCTACCATGCCCAGCTAAAAAACTCTTTTTAGTCTTTGATCCAATTGGAATTTATTTTGGTGAATCACAGATTTTTTTTCTTCCAAGTGGCTAATGGTCTCAGCACCATTTGTTGAATAATGGATTGTTCTTTTCTCCCACTGATTTGTGAAAATATTCATAATTACCATTTCCTGAATGCCTGTTATATTTTAGGTGCTTTGATATATTTTGTAATGGATTTGTGCATTTTCTAGGTGACCCAGAATCTGAAATTCTTCCCTTCTTTTGGCCGGGTGCAGTGGCTCACGCCTGTAATCCTAGCTTTCTGGGAGGCTGAGGTGGGAAGATAGCTGCAGCTCAGGGTTTGACACCAGCCTAAGCACAGTGAGACCCCGTCTCTAGAGATAAGAAACAAAAAATAAGACAAGCAAAAAAAAAAATACACAAAACCTCAAAACCCAGCCGGGCATTGTGGCATGCGCCTGCAGTCCTAGCTACCCGGGAGGCTGAGGCAGAGGATCACTCACAGCACAATAGCCTGGAAAAAATCCCTCTATTGCCCAGATTAGCCAGAGTATGTCTCTGCTGCTTGTAACTAAAAACCTCGATTGGTACTACAGGGTATCATTTGATTCTGAAATCCTCACACCTTAAAGGTACACATCATCATCTCCATTAGATTTTAGGTAATTTACATTCAGTAAGAGTGTTAACTTGCTTAAGAGTGCACAGCTAGGAAGCGATAGAACTGGAATTCCAATCCAGGTTTGAATTTGTCTGATTCTAAAGTTCATACTCTTTCTAATTTATCACATAATGCCAACATTATCACGAAATGCATCATACACACACAAATATATACACATATGTGTGTGCTCTCTCTCTCTCTCTCTCTCTCTCTGTGTCTCTCAGCAGAAGCCACATACAGCTTTTTGGTCTGTGCTTTCATTATGCTCCGTTGGTCTAGCTGTGTGCTGCTACCACACTGTTTTATTTATTGTACCTTTATAATAAGCTTTAAAATCTAGTATCACAAGTTCTTCTTTATTCTTTTAAATCTTTTTCTTGCCTCTTCTTGAATGTTTATTTTTCGAGATAAGCAATTGGATGATTTTGTCAAGTTTTTCCCAAATCATGGAGGAACAAATTAGCAGCTTTAATTTAAGCTGTTTGAGCCTTCTTTTTATTTTCATTTAACAGGGTTACATGAGGCATGAGGTATTCATAGCTCCCACATGTGCATGTGTGCACACATTCATGCACACACTCACAAATATGTAACTATATAAAGATTTTTGGTACTTACAGAAAGACTTCCTGTTTGCTAGCTTCTACATATTTTAAAGTTCTTCAGAAGCAGAAACTGTAGCAGTGTTTGCCTGAGAAGCTCTTTTACAAGCAGGCCGGCCAAGGAACTGAAAGAGAGTAGCAATGGGAGGAAATAAGTTCGTTGCAGGCTTTATTTTTTACGTTGCTTTGTTCCTGCAAAAAAACAGCATGGTTCACTTGGAGTCTTCCATTTTTTCTTCAAGCATAATTTTGATGCTGTGAGAGTTCTCTCCAAGCAACACTTAACAAATAAATCCCAGGAGAATATCTGATTTGTGTTTGCACCTCATTTTCCTGGTGTGGATGCTAGGTAATAGAAAGGCTAAATGATATCCATGGTCCTGGAAGAATTTCTTTAATTATGGAGTTGTTGAGGCTCTGTTAAGAACCGATGAGACTCACAGTCCCTGCCTAGTCCAATAAACCAAGAGAGTAATTTCCACTTCTTAAAGTGGATGTGGATTTAATATACATTCATCGCAAATTAATGAAAAGCCAGTGCTTTTGATCCAGGAGGACACCAGGCTCTTCCTTCCCTCTTGCAGAAAATCATTCAAGTATAAACATCCTTGTGAGAATCCCCCGTAGGAAATTCCATGCATCTGCTCAGATTAGAAAGGCATCAACTTACTTATTTCCTCTAATAGAGAGGGAACTCGCGGAACACCGAGTTCTCTCCTGAAAGGCCAATGGCTTGGTCCTGGGAATTGTGAGACGCTAGCAGATCAGAGTGATGCTCTTAATAGTAGATTCTGAGGGTGTACAAATTCTGATTACCATGTGTAAACTGTGCGGCGGAGCCCAGCTGCCTTTGTTGCAGGCACAGAATGGGCCATGCCAAGAAATTTCTGAGACTCTGCACTTTTATTCCAGATTCAGGGTTATTCTTTGGTACCACGATTCACACAGGTATGTCTAACCCATCTCAGTTAGAATTGTGGATAACATCGGAAATGGAATCCAGCTTGTTGCAAGGCCAGAGAGCTAACTTCTTCTTCTAAAATTAAATTAAGATTAGCTATAGCACCTAATATCTCTGAAAGCTGTGCTGCATAATAAGGTGGAACTGATGCTGTGCCCGGGAAATTTACGCCCTATTTGCAGCAACATTTCTGATAAAAAAAATTGAATTGATGAGCAGAGAGTTAATCATGTTGTAACTGCATATATGGTAATCTCATGACCCTCTCTCTGCTGGAGTTCATAATTAACTGTTGGTGTGCACTGAGCTACCCGGTAATGGTAATGTTTCCTGGCTTGGCTTTCCATCAGCAAGAAACCAACAACCGCGTGCAATGGCTTCTGAGGAGAGCCAGTTAGGAAATTGCATTTGCCTATAGAAAGTCCACACTTTTAGTTTGCCCTGATTTGGAAAAGAGCTGATTTTCTAGCTAAAGCTGTGGTGACAATGACTCGAAATGAATTTCTCATCTGGGCACATTCTGAAAGGCCAGTTCTGGGCATCCATAAAGAGAAAGACTTGTAAGGTAACCTAAAAGGGACAAAATGATAATTTCTGTAATTTTGATGTCTTGAGCAGCAGTCTGCAAATCTGCCCAGTTAGGTATTATTGGTCCTTCCTCATGCTATTGCAGTGAAAAAAGAATTTGCTTTATCTTCAGAGAAACTTGGTTTTACTACTAATTCAAACAAATTATAAAAATACATATTCAATCTCCTTTCAGCTTTTTGAAGTTTATAATACAGAATATTTTATAACCAGTACATATTTGATCACTCTAGTGATCACGAGCTCTGGTATTAATATGTGTACACGATTCCTTAAAAAATCAGCTCACAATGCAATCTGCTGCTGTTTTGAGTGAATGACTTAATGGCTGCAAGTTTCAATGGTAGCAATGGAAAAAAGTCATCTGAATTTTTAAACGATGTCCTCTTTCCAGCTAAAGTGTCAAGAATAATTTTTCCATTTAATTTTTCTGGAAACCAGTGAAAATGTACCATGCCATTTTCCTCCCCTCTCAAGTGAACAATTAACCATTGCTCAAAGACTAATGCAACAGTCGAAAATCTTAATTGAATAAAACCTATTTCTCTCCTTCCCCAAATTTAAATTTAAATCCAAAATTAAAAAAGGCTGACATTCAACATTGCTCAAAATATTGTTCACCAAAGCTAGGAAAAAGTCCAAATAATGATGAGTAATTTATGTCATAAGCAAAAAACATTTGGTGGCTTCATAATTTTGATGGGAGCCAAGTGGTGTTGTAAAATTATGGTTCTCCCGGCATGGTTAGGGTTCTCTGGGGGGGTCTGTCTATCATGCGTGAAAAGGCAAAGTCATTTTATATCAGATGTGTGCTATTTTGAGAACGTTTCCACGTTCTAAAAAAGTTAACAAGCATCCAAATGGTGACAATTTACTAAAACAATGCATGTTGGTCAGCCCCAGAATATGTGATTCACAAAAGGAGCTGGAATGCACTCATTAATTCTAGAGGCTAAAGATTCCAAGACAGTTATTGGGAACTCCATTAAAACTCACTATTCATATAATTTCCCAGTTTGGGTCTTCTAAAACCTATGGAGCTCCTTAGACCTGTGCTATCCAAAATAGCAGCCACTAGCAACATGTGCCTATTTAAATCTAATTTAACTAAAATTATATAAAATTAAAAATTCAGTTCATTAATCTCACTGCGCCCATTTCAAGTGCTCAATATCCACCTGTGGCTGGTGGCTACCATGTTAGATAGCGCAGACACCGAACATTTTCGTTGTTGCAGAAAGTCATACAGGCATACCTTGGAGATATTACAGTTTGGTTCCACCACCTCAATAAAATGAATATATCAATAAAGTAAGTCACGCAAATTTTTTTTGGTTTCTCAGAGCATATAAAAGTTATGTTTATATTATGTTGTATCCTGTTAAGTATGTAATAGCATTGTATATGAACAATGTATATATCTTAATTTATCTTAATTTAAAAACACTTTATTGCTCAAAATCGCTAATGATCATCCGAGCCTTCAGTGAGTCATAATTTTATTTTATTTTTTTTGCTGGTGAGGGTTATTTCCTCAATGTTGATGGCTGCTGACTGACCAGGGTGGTGATTGCTGAAGATCGGGGTGGTTGTGGCAATTTCTTAAAATGAGACAACAATGACATTTGCTGCATCAATTGACTCTTTCATTCACGAAAGATTTCTCTATAACATGCAATGCTATTTGATAGCATTTTACCCACAACTAGAACTTCTTTCAAAATTGAAGTCAGTCCTCTCAAACCCTGCTACTGTTTTATCAACTAAGTTTATGTAAATCCATTGTTGTCATTTCAACGATGTCCACAGCATCTTCAGTAGTAGATTCCATCCCAAGAAACAACTTTCTTTGCTCATCCAAAAGAAGCGACTCCCTATTTGTTCAAGTTTTATCATGAGATTACAGCAATTCGGCCACATCTTCAGGCTCCACTTCTAATTCTGGATCTCTTGCTATTTCCACCCCATATGGAGTTACTTGCTTCACTGAAGTCTTGAACCCCTAGAAATCATCCATGAGTGTTGGAATCAGCTTCTTCCAAACTTCCATTAATGTTGATATGTTGACCTTCTCCCATGAATCACAAATGTTTATAATGGCATCTATAATGGTTAAGCCTTTCCAGAAGGTTTTCAATTTATTTTATCCAGATCCATAAGAGCAATCACTGACTATGACAGCTATAGCCTCATAAAATGTATTTCTAAAATAGTAAGAATTAAAAGTCAAAATGACTCCTTGATTCTTGGGCTGCAGAATGGATACTGTGTTAACAGGATAGCATTAATCTCTTTGTACCTCTCCATCAGAGCTCTTGGGTGACCAGGTACATTGCTGATAAGCAGTAATATTTTGAAAGGCATCTTTTTCTTCTGGGCAGTGGGTCTCAACAGTTGACTTAAAATATTCAGTAAACCATCCAGTAAACAGATGTGCTGTCATCCAGGCTTTGTTGTTCCATTTATAGAGCACAGACAGAGTAGATTTAGCATAATTCTTAAGGGCCCTAGGATTTTCAGAATGGTAAATGAGCATTGGTTTCAACTGTAAGTCACCAGCTACATTAGCCCCTAACAAGAGAGTCAACCTGTCCTTTGAAGCTTTGAAGCCAGGCATTGACTTCTCTCTAGCTAGGAAAATCCTATATGGCATCTTCTTCCAATAGAAGGCTGTTTTGTCTACATTGAAAATCTGTTGTTTAATGTAGCTACATTCATCAATTATCTTAGCTAGATCTTCTGGATAACTTGCTGTAACTCCTCCCTCAGCACTTGCTGTTTCACCTTGTACTTTTATTAAATATGTTATGGAGATGGCCTCTTTCCTTAAATCTCATGAGGCAACCTCTGCTAGCTTCCACCTTTTTTTCTGCAGCTTTCTCACCTCTCTCAGCCTTTGCAGAATTGAAGAGAATTAGGACTTTGTTCTGGATTAGGCTTTGGCTTATGAGAATGTTGTAGCTGGTTTGATCTCCTATCCAGATGACCAGAACTTTCTCTGTATTGACTATAAGGCTGTCTCACTGTCTTATCACATGTGCCTTCACTGGAGTAGCACTTTTAATTTCCTTCAAAAAATTTTTCTTTGCACTCACAACTTAGCTAACTGGTGTAAGAGGCCTAGATTTTGGCCTGTCTGGGCTTTC
This sequence comes from Avahi laniger, assembly GCA_963575035.1. Classification (NCBI taxonomy): domain Eukaryota; kingdom Metazoa; phylum Chordata; class Mammalia; order Primates; family Indriidae; genus Avahi; species Avahi laniger. The sequence goes on along the minus strand of CAUYSK010061794.1, from coordinate 59,974 downwards.
AACATGTCTTCCTCACTAAGCTTAACTATTTCTAGCTTTTAATTTAAAATGAGAAACATACAACTCTTCCTTTCACTTGAATACTTGGGAGCCGTCGTAGGGTTATTAATTGGCCTAATTTCAATATTGTTGTGTCTCAGGGAATAGGGAGGCCCAAGGAGAGGAAGAGAGACAGGAAAGCAGTTGGTGGAGCAGTCGGAACACACACAACTTTATTAAATTTGCCGTCTTGTATGGGCATGGTTCACGGCACCCCAAAACAGTTACAATGGTAACATCAAAGTGCATTGATCACAGATCATTATAACAGATATAATGATAATGAAAAAGTTTGAAATATTCCAAGAATTACCAAAACGTGACACAGAGACTTGAAGTGTGCGCATGCTGTTGGAAACACAGCATCAGCAGACTTGGGCAATGCAGGGTTGCCACAAACCTTCAATTTGTAAAAAATGCAGTATCTGCAAAACACAATAAAGTGAAGTGCAATAAAAATGAATTATGCCTGTATTGGATAGTTCTGCCTTACGTAAAGAAGAAAAGAAATGTTTATTGAGAAGTTACAATGTGATAGGCGTCATATTTGATCTGTCTTTTTCCGATTTCATTGTGAAGACGCTTAGAGTGCTTAAGTCACTTGTTCGAATCCCATAACTGATGTAGAGCAGAGCCAGAACTCAACCTAGTTTCTCTTGACTTCAAGCCCAGTGCCATTTCTAAAACATGTCCAAATGTTGGCTCATCCATCCGTCCATCTAATACATTTTTGGTGATAGAATGACTGTATTTTTTAATTATCATGGCAGGACAACAGCTGAAAACTATTACTGAGCAAACTGGTCCCTTTACTTACTGAGCAGCTGGCTAGCAAGTGGGGCCATAAGGTTAGAAGGATGAATACAGCTCCTGTCCTCATAGCACTTATAGCCCAGAGGGGGAGTCAAACATTGACTATAGTATCGCAAAATTAATTATCAGCCATATTGTGATAAATGTCAAAGAAAAAAGCCCATCTGTGTTGGGGGAGGCTTCTGAATGCCATTACATAGCAACAACAACAATGAACAATAAAGCTTTAGCTTCCAATGCCTGGAAAGTTCAGATTAGTAAGACAAATTTATGATACTGTTGGGCTTCTGACTGATGAGTCCACTGTAATCTTCTTGCCTGGTAAACAGAGAGATCTGTTTCACTGAAGGTCATTCTGGGTTGGAATGACCAACTTCAATTTCATCTGATTCTCACTGGGTAGAAGCGTTTTTGAGATGAAGAGCTGAGACCAGCTAATTTGTCAACATTACAAAGCAGGAGCCTTATCCTTGTTACTCTTCTCCCTCACTGAACCTTCCCAGCAGCAGCTGCTGACATATGAACCCTGCAGATGAAGATGCCGTAGCATGGCTATTTCTTGACTGCACTGCTGAGGGTAAGATAGTGGGAAAATGCTTCTTCTTCGCCATTTCTTTGTCAGTTTTTAACAGGGTCAAACTCAAATATCCATGAAAGGAGACTGAGAGTTAATATGCTATACCAGCAGTCCCCAACCTTTTTGGCACCAGGGACCGGTTTCATGGAAGACAATTTTTTCCATGAACCGAGGGTGAGAAGGATGGTTTGGGGATGACTTAAGCGCATTGCATTTACTGTGCACTCAAACCTCTCTGCTAATGATAATCTGTATTTGCACCCGTTCCCCAGTGCTAGCATCACCACCTCAGCTCCACCTCAGATCATCAGGCATTAGATTCTCATAAGGACCTAGATCCCTCACATGTGTAGTTTACAGTAGGGTTTGTGCTCCTATGAGAATCTAATGCCACCGCTGATCTGACAGGAGGCGGAGCCTGTGTGGTGATGCGAGTGATGGGGAGTGGCTGTTCCTAACAGGCCATGGACCAGTACTGGTCCACTGCCCAGGGTTTGGGGACTGCAGTGCTCTACCATCAAATTTAAAAGGCTAGAAAAAAATCAAAGCCACAAACTGTTATCATTTTTCATTACTTTACTCCTTTTAATGTTAGTCTATTAGTTCCAATAAAAGAACAACAGAATGTCCATTTCACTGTAACTTGACACGCTTATTATGCCAATACGATTAGTTTTTGCAAAACACTCATGTACTGGTTATAGTTTATAGAAAAATTGATTTCACAGAACCAGAGAAATTAGAATTGGAAACATTCTATTAGGTCACAAGGTACATCCCGAGAGGCCAGCACAGAATTAATCCCTAGTTCCCAGTGTATTATCTGATGCACTTTTCTATCAGGTTTTGATGGGCTTATATATTTATTATAGGCTGGCAATATGTACCACTAAAAATTATACCAATTCATCTGAGAAATAAAATTTTAGAAAAATAAGCATTTGCCAAGAGCTAATTTTACTTTGGTGGATATATTTTTAATATACTGGTGTTTATAGCCTCTCATCTTACAAGAGGCAGGGTAGTAGCACTGGATCATGCATTGGCATTACAATCAAATAGTGAATTTGCATATCTTAAGTTGCAGAAATTTCCCCAGATGAAATTTCCCATCAGATTTACACAAAATGTGATATGAGTCTTCGATTCCCAAGAATGGCTTATTTTCCATATGGGAAATTGAGCCTCGTACCTCAAGCAAGTGCCTGCAAACAAACACTTGACGAGAGTGACATTTTTGTCTTCTTGGGCAGTGTGTACTGAGCTATGACTTCAGAACAGACACTTGAAAGAAGGTGGCCGATGCAATTCTGACCTGGAGGGCTGGGAATGAAGTGCGTGCGGCAAGGGAGTCAGCTGGTGTTGCCCAAAGTCTGAGCGTTCTCTGTTTTGCTTCCCTTTCCTGCTTTCTTTCCTAGCATGGCTGCTCTCTGGATAGTGACTCAGAGAGCGAAAAAAAGGAGAGGGGAAGGAGACGGCTTCTCCAGATAAAATTTACCTGTCATCTTCTACACATACGATCAGCCTGTAAACTCCCGAGATCGCCCGGGTCACATGCATAGGATTGCCTCTCTCTGCTTCAACATGTACCATTCAGGAATTCTCTTCCCCTTTGACACCATCCTTGAAGTTCATTTTCACCTGATTTCACCTATTATAGATGTTGGAGAAAAGTGCCTGATGTGATTTTTCTCAGTCCTGCTAGGTTTTTCCTTCAGCTCTTGCTCCTTCACAGAGATAACGAGAAGAAAGTTGAGGTAGGCTAAGTTGGGAGACAGAGGAGGGGGGAATCAGGCCATGTCTAGAAAAAGGCCGCAGGGGAGGCACAGAAGTGTAGCAATCAGCCAAATTAATGCATAGTTCCACTTGTTGTTCACACTCTCCTGTCCCCGTGCGGAAGCCCAGATGAAATTCTTGTTTGTTCAGGATGCAGCTGATGAGTATTATGTCTGGAAAGCATCCCAGGGAAGGTCTTATACATCTTTTATACACCTGCATGCTAAATGAGCAAGAACACCCAGGTGCTGAGTAAGGCTTATGAATTTGGTGTAAATTATGTAAACAAGTAATTTTGTATGTCCAGAAAGTAGTGCTATGAGTGATACAGTTTTTCTAAACTCTCCATAATTTAGGAGAATGCAAACCGAAAGGCAGTCAGACAGCGACAAGGCCTAATTGCTCAGCATAGTGTATCAGTTTCGACAGGTGCCAGTCACAGAAGAGGAACTTGCCTCCCAGGGACTCTTTTATACCCACAGCAGAAGACAGCAAAGCTGCTCCAGGAGATTAGAAAAGGCAGAGACCTTAGCCATGTTAACCCTTGGATGGCAACAGTAAAGACAGCTTTATCCATGGGACCCGAGGCTGTGGCAATATGAAGATGGTGAAATGGTTCTGAAAAAAAGACAGCCAGGGAGCTACACTCTTGGGGCAAAACAGATGTTCAGTAGTGGTGGATGGTCCACTTTGGCTGCTCAAAGTGTGGTCCATTGTCCAGCACCATCAGCATGACTTGGGAACATGTGATACCTACAGAATCTTGAGCCCTACTTCAAGCCTATGAAATCGGAATATATACTTTTCAAAACTCCAGGTGATTTATTTGCACATGAAACTGTGAGATCCATTAATATCTGCTGCCATCTTCCTGGTGGTTTTTCCACAGTAGTAGCCTGGACTTGCTAAGAAGGGACATAGCTTTTCTTGCTTAGTGGAAAGATGATCTCATCCTCATTTCTGTAAAAGCCAATGAATGATCATCATGCTTCTCTCCAGAAGTATACATTCCTTTTTAAAATTTTTTTTTTCAATACTCCCATCGTTTTCTTTTGGGAACCATGTCTTCCTAATTGCATGTGATTCCGGCACGGCTGTCAACCATAAAGTCTGGGCACCTGATTGAGGCTGGCTGGGAACAATTTTTGGGTGGGAGGATTGATACAGAAGAAGAGAGCCTTTATTCTTCTGAAATCATAAGGTACAAGAACCATATAGGCTTGGGACTGGCAAGGGTATCTTGCTGCCACGTGTAGAGGGAATCTGCCTGGGAATGAAGCCACATGAGTCAGGCACAGCGGAAAGATGGCAAGAAAGAAATCATTTGAACACCTGAGTTCAGTTGTACACAAAACCAGACAACCCTTGGACTTCCAAGGTCAGTGAGCCAATAAATTCAGTTTAGCTTAAGGCAGTTTTAGGTTGGTTTTCTATCATTTGTAGCTAAAAGAATGGTCATGATCAACACCTTCCCAAAATTGGATTATCAGTTCTTCCAAACTGGAAACTGACATCTGGACACATGGGAATAAATTCACTGTGAAGTTTATAACCTGTAATTTGACCACTGTATGAGTCAGTTTGTCTGAGTATATATACGATCTGAGTATAATTAAATATAGAAGATTTAAAACTTTTAGGCACTCATGAGCCCTAAATACTGGTTATCTATATAATTGCAGCAAGCTGTATTTATTTTCTGGATTTAGAGACAATGCCTATTGAAATTAATATTCAAATTTATGCCAACTAATATGTAAATCAGGATAGCTTTGGTGCTTTAACAAGAGGATAGGATTGCAGTATTGGCATTTCAATGGGGCTGAATCTTTGATGAAAGAAGACAAAGGGGGCTAGAATGCAGATGAAACATGTTCCCATGGAATACCCAATGCAAATGGGAAATTTATGGCTCTATAAAACTGTTTTAAAACATAAAACAATACCTCAATTTAATATAGCAGTTTAATCATTCCTTAATTTACTCAGTGCAAACACTGCAACTTTCAGAAATGATGCTACCCATAAATACAATCTACAACCACACATACACACAAAATAAAGCCACAAAAGAAAATATGTACTTTCACTCATGACAAATGTCAAAATTTAAATCTATAATTGTTTGTTCCACTTGAAACACTGAAGTCTGCGTCTCTTCTATAGTTAATTGATATTCACTATTGGACATATATTTTACTCTATCTGGTTCCTTGGTATTACTATGTATGGTGTGTATATATGTATTTTAAAATTATCAGTTAGAATTAAGTTAAGTTATGCATAACAGAAACTTGAAAAAGTAGTAGCTTAAATAAGATGGAAACATTTTTCTTTCTTAATCAAAAAATATTTGGAGATGGACAGTCTAAGATGTGTAGAGTGCCTCCATGTTTATTGAGGACTAAACATTCTTCCAGATTTTCAAAGCACAGAGCCCAGAATGTGACTTTAATCCTCTAGGTTCAAGAAGGCTGCTGGGTCCCTCTAACCATAACATCCAGTTTCCCAGCAGAAGGATGGAAGAAAAGAAGGGTTTGCTACCTCTCTTTGAAGGGAATTTGCTGGAGGAGGTTCCACTAAGTATATCCGCTTACATCTCATTGATCACAGTGCAGCTCTATGCCACATCTAGTGATGAGAGAGGTTGGGAAACAGGGTCTTTTAGCTGGAAAGCTGTGTGCCCAGATAAAAAAATCTTTATTCTGTTAATTTGAGGGAGAAGCAGAGAATAGGTATTTGGAAGGCCATTAGCAAACTTTGCTTCAAATATTTAATATGTATTTGTTTATCAATTTATTTTGTGTTTCCCGCACTAGATACTAGCTCCACATGGGCAAGGATTTTGTTTTGTTCATGGTTATAGCTTTAATGCTATTTTATATTTCTTTTCCCTCATTTTTTTCTGGTAGTTTAAGCACATTAATCAACCAGAGTACTGTATTGAGAAGAATACAGAGATCGCATACAGATTCCATGAGAAAGAGTGATGTGATCAACTAATAATGTTTGCAGTGGACAGTCCATGCATGTCTAGCTTTACCATTCCTGGCTTAAAGCTCTCCCTGCAACCAGTAGCTTCCAACTAAAATGCTTAGAAATGTATGGCTACTGTGAAGCCAGCTTAAATCTATATGCCAAAGACCTTTATTTAAATTTGTTGCTTCCAATGTTTTATTCTGAGTAGAAATAGTGTTCTTTGGAGCTTTTTTTCTTATGTGGAGCTCTCTTGTGCAGTTGTAAATTTTGCAGGTTTCCAGAGCATTGCTAAAGGAATTATATGCAAATTTTAAGTTACACTTACTTGGCAAATTCTAACCAGAAATTTGCTGGGAAAGGGGATTTTTGCTGTTCTTTAAAGGACAAAATGGAAAAATAGGTCATGAGTTTTATGCTGTCAGAATAGAGATGCAATTCTATGACATGTTCATCTTCTGATTCATTTAGAAAGTAGAGGGGGCCTAGAGGAGTGATAAGGACTTTTCAAGTTCAACACAAATGCTAGAAAGAAAAGCCGAGGCTCTCTATTTATCTCCAACAAGCCAAGTATGGGGACAAGAAGGCCAGAGTTAAATTAAACCACAATTAAAAATAGCTAAGACTATTGAGTAAAGCACCAAATTGCATCTAAAAAATTATGTCTTTAAAAAGCTGTCATTGCAGCAACCTTCTTTTTCTGCCCCACACAACACATGTAATCAGTATTGGTGACAGGACAGTGACTTGATGAAGCTGTGATTCTTTCAGAGAGAGGGAATTATGCAATCTCCAGAAAGATAAATCAGAATCTCTAGGATATGATTTGAAAAGCCCCTTGAAGACTCTTACACACTTCCCTTGGGACATATGTCTCTCTTTCTTCTGACTTTCCCAATTGTGGGTCAAGAATTACTGCCTTATTGGAATGACCTGCTTTGCTATTTAATTTTTGTCTTGTTTAACTATATCCATGGAAAATGGCCTATCTGAAATAATAACCTAAGAGTCTTGGGAGCAGATTATTTATTTGGGAGGAGCTTCCAGAAAGCAGGAGTGAGAAAACAGAGAGATTGGGACAGGGAAGGAGGAAAACCCAATATATGAGTGTGTTATTGAGGTTACACTGTGGGCAACAGGGGCTCGATTCAGGACTCCAGGAAAGTTTGCAAATGTTTCCCAAAATTGTCCTCATGAAGTGTGGGAGGTTGGCACATTTCTCCACTGGCTTCCATTCCTATTTTGTTGCACATTGCTCCAGGGCATTAACAAATGGCACCCTCCCCCCACCAACTTCTGGGCTGTGCACTTGTGTGGGCTGAATGCCCCATGGCATCAGAGAACCCTGCTCACTACTGCCTAGCAGAAAGGTCCATGGGACCTTGACTTGAGATGGACAATGACACAGCAAGGTGAGTCTGAGATTGCTCAGGGCTGTCTACGGCAGCTACAGCTGAGGTCAGGTGGATTGAGCGGGAATGACAGGGTGGGTACCAGAGGTGCCTGCTGCAGTTCCTAACTGTGATCTGGAACTCAGCTCATTAACGCTCAGCAGTTTGATTAGACCCATGGCCATAATCTGTGCATTTGATTATACATTTTAACTGAGGATATGATTTAAAATGAGTATTAACCTAAAGTTACAAAGTGAAGATTAACATCACAATAGCCATCTTACTTATATACAGATGTAATTTAAATCCTTGGATTCTCTTCTCTCTCTCTTCCTCCTGTTTAACTTTCAAATTTCTCTTGTGTATGCTACCATATCTACCTGAGGGGTGGGATAGACAATCAAGGTGGTGAAAATAGAACCTGTCAAATACTGTAACTTATTTGAAAGTCTTCTAAAAGTTCTTATGGAATAGGAAGCTGAGATTATTGGCCAAAATAAGATTTGGAGATTACATGTGATTTTAATTCATCCAATTTCTGTAGTTAATTGGGACACAACTCATAACCCTGAATAATCGACACAGAGCCCAGAAAAGAAAGATGCATCAACTGCTTATTATTGTTGCGGCTGCATTTCCTGTGTGCAGTGGCACCGTGGGCCAAGGGCACAGAGGCAGCTAGGCATGGTGAAGACTACCAAGGCTTTGCGAGTCAGAGTCTGCCCCTTGCTAGCCATGAGATGTGGGGCAAGACAATGAAGCTCACCGAGCCTCAGTTTCTTCAGTTATAAGCTAGGGGCAATACAGCCTTCTTGCAGGGTTATTGTGAGGATTAAGCATTATTATGCCAAAGTGTTTGGCACATCAAAAGTGCATTGCCAATAGATAAATACATGAAGAATTTCATTTCTATTTTATACCCCATTTTGGCTTAGTTTCTGGGTAAAGCTTGGATTTACTGAAACAGACTACTGTAATTCATTCAGACTAAATCATCGAACACAAAATTAGAAAGTCCCTTGGGTTGATATAGAGCTGAAAATGAAGGTGCCAGGGGGTGAGCACACTCTCCATTTTGCCTAAACTCCCCAAAAGATAAAGCAGTCTCCCAGTGACCAGAATTATGGTCCTCAAACCTGAAATATCCAGCAGAAGTATGAGAAGGAACCAGCCGTGACAAAAATGGTGAAATAACGTTCAAATTAGTAGAACATGTGAAAAGACCCAGCAGTAAGAGTCTGGTCTATGAGGAACACGGAAAGGAAGCCAATGTAGCTGAAACACATGAACAGGTGGCAAAGGGCACGTGTGTGGAGGGGGACAACTAATGATATAAAAGGACGGTCGGAAAAAAGCAAGGGCCCAAACAGAAACTGTATCAGGGATCTCAGATTCCATTTTAAATGCCATAGAAATCCACAGAATGGTTTCTATATACTGCCTAATGCACTACAGAGCCTCTTGCTGTAGTTCAAACAAGAGGTAATGGTGGCTTTGGTGGGGATGATGTCACCAAAGACAGAGAGATGGACAGATTCGAGGGTTATTTTTTTTTTTTTTGAGACAGAGTCTCACTCTTTTGCCCAGGCTAGAGTGAGTGCCGTGGTGTTAGCCTAGCTCACAGCAACCTCAAACTCCTGGGCTCAAGTGATCCTCCTGCCTCAACCTCCCAAGTAGCTGGGACTACAGGCATTCGCCACCATGCCCGGCTAATTTTTTCTATATATTTTTAGCTATCCAATTAATTTCTTTCTATTTTTAGTAGAGACGGGGTCTCACTCTTGCTCAGGCTGGTTTCGAACTCCTGAGCTCAAACAATCCGCCCGCCTCGGCTTCCCAGAGTGCTAGGATTACAGGCATGAGCCACCATGCCTGGCCTCGAGGGTTATTTTTGTAGCTACTTTTGGGATGTGAAGAAGGGTTGGATATGATGGATTTTTGCTCAGTCACCTTCATCAGATCGTGAACCCCAGGAGGCAGGCCATGATAGTCATATCTCCAGGGCCGAATGCAAGAAGATTTATTGAATGAATGAGTGGGATCCCACAAATCTAAAATTTGCCTCCTGGATGTACACATGGCTTGGGATTTTCCACAAAGGGGCTGAACCTGTTACATAAAGAGAGGGCAGAAGATTAAAAACATTTTTTTGACCCATTAGAGAACCTCACTCATTAGATTTTCTGTAGGATGTGAGGGAAATTGGTTTAAGAAATCCTTCTCTCTGCCAAGGAGCTGCACCAGCTGTGGGAAATATCTGCCTTGGAGAAAACCTCACTGTCCTGTACCACCCCGCTCCGTTGTCTCATGGGTATTAAATTTCTTCCATTTCTTGTCAGTTTCAGATCTCTTTACATCCCAGGATAAAATGGAAGAGTGAGTATCTGCAACGATACCTTTCGAGAAAATAGATCCTAGATATAGCCAATAAATCCAGCACAGAAAATAACTCCCTTTAACAAACAGAATGACTGGTTGAGGTGGGAAAATCTTGCAGAAAACAAGCCATCAAAACTCCAAGGAAGTCTGTCCTCTCTGCTTCTGACCTCTCGTGGGCGGGCATTGCCTGCTCCTTCTCCTCAGCTCCTTCTTGTGCTCTGCCCTGTGGGATGTGGGACCCTGAGGGAGGAAAGTGACCTGCTGTTTCTGTAATAATAGGGGGCCCAGCGAACAGACACAGCAGGTCAGGTTCTGGAAGATAAGACAGATCGCCCCCACCCCCTGTGGTGGGTAGCCCACGCGCCTCCCTGGTTGTAAACGTCTCTCTCTTCAGTCAAAGCAAGTCACCCACAGGGTCTATATTACACAGGGTGGAGAGGGGCGGGGACCAGATTCTGCTTTAAAATCGTCAGGAGAACCCCCCTTTGGGATATTTCTGGTTATCCACTTAGTTCAATGTCGGGGCAGTGGGTGAGGGTAGGGAAGGGATGGTGACTCTTCCCCTGCTGGTCTCCTGCCGCCACCCTGGCTTGCTGAGGAGCCAAGTTTGCAGTGGCTATGGAGGCAGGGAAAAGCGCTGCCCTGCTTTCCCCAGAGGGTGTAATCGGTGGAGGAGGATGTTTGGGCAAGGAGAGGAGGCAGAGGGGTCCACAGCACACAGTCCTCAGGGGCCTCCACCTGCCTCTGCAGTTCAGGTTCAGGGACACAGTCCTGGGTTCAGCCTCAAAGCAGGAAGCGCCTTAGGCTCAATGAACTCCCAGTTCTTTAATTCCACTTTGCGAAGGAACCAGTAGCAGAGAGTAGCACAAACGAACTTGCGCATACAGAAGGGGCCTGTCTCTATGGTTTGATTTAAGAGACGGCAGCTCCAATCTGAAAATAATTTCTCTTTGGCCCATCTTTGGAGGCTGAAATGTCACTGGTTTTGGTTTATTCCTCAGAGGTAAGTAGTGCCCTTCTCCCTGCGTCTCTTTTTAAAGGTAAATCTTCCTCAGAGGAAGAGCAAAGTCATCCAAACCTCCCAGTAAATGCATGAGCTCTCCATCAATCACCTGGCTCTCAGGGCAGGAAAGGGAGGGAAGAAAAAGGGAACCCTAGGTCCCTGCGGGAGGAGGGGCCTGAAACGAGGTAAAAAGAAGAGTGAGGGAGGTTGAGGTTGTAAGTCGTGGGTGACAGTAATAGGCAGAGGGATAACCAGGCCTTACAGTAGAGCTTTCTGCAGAGCAGACCAGAGTGCTGCCCCTGCCTGGTCCCTAAGGAGAGGAAGGAGCCGGGTCCCAGGAGTGAGGATGTAAAGTGCTTCTTAACAAACCTACCCGCAAGCTTTGAATGTACACTGCCAATTTCTCCAATCCACTCAGTCCCTGACCTTCATGGGTAGTTCTAGCACAGGTCCCTGGAACTGATTTTTTGCAGAAAGGGCAGGCACCAGGAGCCAGCAAAACTGTCCCTCTACCTGGGAAGTCAGAGCATGGGAAAGACGGGAAGGTGAGGCAGCAGCGAGGGCTCCAAGCGGGGTCCCTGGCAGGCAAGTCCTCTGCGCAGTAGGCACTCATTCCCAACGCACATCCAGGATCCCGTTTGCCAGCAATCGTGAGGTCTGGAGAGCCGAGAGCCATGTGCGCAACGACTCAGCCCGCATCACCGCCATCTGTTCATCTGAATGGGCGAGTCTCACAGGGAGGCCTGTTGGCCAGATGTGGCTGAAGCCAGTGCCTGCTTCTCCCTCTGCGGCTGTGGAGTGGGTGTAGAGAGCACTAGTGTTGGCCCTGAATCGTGCTATGGGGCAGCTGATGTCGTCTGCTCATTCTAGGCAGGGCACAGACAGTGCCAAGGAGGCCAGAGCCCAGCCCTGCCCGCCCCAGCTTGCTGAGAGGCCCTGAGCTGTGGCCAGGTGCATAACAACGGGTCTGATGGCTGGTGCTCTAACCCCTGAGCGGCGCCCACTTCTGTAGGTAGAGGCGATTATAGTGCCATGTCTTTCTGCACTCAGATGGTAAGTTTACAGTTAGTATTTTGATTTAGTAAAAACAAACAAAACCTGATTTTAGAATAATCCCCTGTCCCCTACCATCAATATTATACCTTAATTATTTGTGGTACAGCAAAACGGGGTGGGAATGCAGTGACATGCCACTCAACAGCTCCTTCCGTCACCATCAGACCGAGGGGTTGGCAGATGCTGTCATACTGTGATAGTGAGGTAGCTACACGGTACCACAAGCCAACAAATGCAAAATCCACAGCTTCCTCCTCTTCCCCTCTCCCCAGCCCAGTATCAATGCATAGTAAGTACTGAATTACTGAGTTCATCACTGGGGTCAACTCTGAACTGGGCTGACTTCTCAACCGCCAGAAACAGCAAGAGAGTTGTCTGCTCACTGACCTCACATGAACGTCTGATAAACTGTTGGTTCCTTTGGTTATTTATGAGTTATAACATGCATATGAATGAACATGTTTTATTAGTTGGCATAAATATTAAATTTTATCTATGTAAAACACGCATTTCATTCTACAGGCAGCTGACTTTGGTTAAAAATGAGGGTCTAGGTGGTGTTAGAATTTGTTTTCCTGAATGCACATCTGCCCCAGAAAGGGCCCTCCTTAGAATCACAGGATCTAGTACTGTAGAGTTAATCAAACCTACCTCCTTTCATAGATGAAGAAACAGAGGTTCAGAGTGGTACAGCACCCTGTGCCGTTACTCAGCATGAGACGGCAGAGGCGGGATTAGGATCCAGGATCCTCAAGCCAGTGCACTTTGTCTATGCCATGCTCCACAGGATTGAATTTCTAAGAGCCTCCCAAACCCAAGAGTTAGGTTTTGGCAAGCTATAATAAACCACCTGCAGTGGTCTACTCTTCTCTGTAATTCCCCATGGTGATGATAAGCCATCCTATGTTATTCTGTAGTTACATCATGGTAGCTGCTTTTTATATTGAAATGTTTGCTTTAAGTGCATTGGAATAATATAGTATTTATTTTAAACAGAGGGGAACTAGTCTCTAAGAGATGAGGTAGGTCCTGGATTAGGAACTCAGGTGTTTTAAATTAGGACAAAGGACCCTGGGTAAAACTGCAAAGTAGGCCAGGAAGCTTGGTGTGCACATGAGGGAACTTATTACACGGTGTCAGTGGATTCATGTGTATACTAAGCACTGATTATTATAGACTAAACCAAATAATATATCATATACATATATCTCCTACAGGTCCACAAATATCTATTTCAAACCTTTGGGACCTAATGTGTTTTGAAAGTCATATAGTTCAGGTTTTAGAAAAGTAATAGGATGTATGTACCATATATTAATAACATTCCCAGCAGAGTCCAGGGCACCACTCTATAACAAAGCACATCAGTAGTTGTGCGGTTAAATGTGGGAATGTTCACTACCAACGGGATAAAGGCAGACTATAAATAGCTTCATGTCAGTTCAGGTCAGGTTTTGTCCCAAAAATTAGTTTGTCACAAACTTACTAAAATCTCTGTTTTCAGTGCTTTATGAAGCTCAGGATTTTGAATAAGGGATTGTAGATCTATCTTACCTTATTTTAAATGTATAAATACACTGATCAATAAGTTATTAAATGAGTTTTAATATTTAACATACTTTTTGCCATTATATGGTATTTTCTCAATCAATGGCTAGATTTGAAGACAACTGCAAAATATGTCAAAATTCACAAAATTTTAAGGGTTTGTGGCTGCACTTGGTAGGAGCCCCCGTCCCAGCTTGGCCCTGGAGACCCAGCTCATGGGGCCACTTCCTGCCCTACCGCACGGCCACACCTGAGGGAGTGGGAGGGCCAGCCAGGACCTCAGACAGGAGGCTGACTGGGAAAGACTCTACGCTTGGGACGGGGGTTCCCAAGTTTATTAGGTAGAGCAGCAGTCCCCAACATTTTCGCTACCAGCGACTAGTTTCATGGAAGACAATTTTTCCGCGGACGGGGGTGGGGGGAAAGGCGGAGCTCAGGCATTGATGCGAGCGATGAGGAGCAGCTGTAAATACAGATGAAGCTTCCCTCATTCGCTCACCGCTCACCTCCTGCTGTGCACCCCGCCCCAAGTTTCATGGAAGACAGTTTTTCCATGGAAGGTGGGTGGGGTGGCCTGTGGGGTGTGGCAAAGCTCTGCAGCCTGGTCCACAACAGGTTTCCGAGGTGGTTGGGGACTGCAGAAGTGGAGGACCCCTTTTTGATTGCACAGCTCTGGAGCTAGATCCTGCCTCTGCTATTTACAGTTGTGAGACTTGAGAGAAGTCACTTTATTTCTTTGCACTTCAGCATCCTCAGTTAGGAATGTGAGTCATAACAGTGTCTCTTTCATAGGAGTGTTGCAGGAGCTAAATGAGTTAATTCAAGTAAAACTCTTAGAGGGCTACCAGGCACATAGTAATATCTTAATAAATGGTAGCTATTTTTATTATTATCATTTGTTTACCTGTCTATAGCAGGCAGAATAATGCCCCCCAAATTTGCCCACACCCTAATCTCTAACCCCTGGAATCTGTTACAAAACATACTGGAACATACCCCAGAACATGTTACCTTACATGTAAAAAGGGATTTTGTAGATGTGACTAAATTAAGGGCCTTTAGATGGGAAGACTATCCTGGATTATCCAAATAGTCCCAACCTAATCACACGGATGCTTGAAAGGGGAGAACTTCTCATGGATGTGGTAAGAAACAGAGATGTGGCAATGGAAACAGAGTCAGGGAGAAGCGACAGTGCTGACTGTGTAGGTGAAGGAGGGGCCCACTAGCCAAGGAAACTAGGCATCCCCCAGAAGCTGGAAAAGACAAGGGAATGGATTCTCTCCCCAAGCCTCCAGAAAGTAAAGTAGCCCTGCCAACATGTTGAGATCTGTTGTATAATATTTCTAACCTAGAGAACTTTCAGATAATAAATTTGTGTTGTTTTAAGCCACTACGTTTGTGGTAATTTGTTACAGCGGCCACAGGAAACTAACAAATGTCTGTCTCTTCTATTTTCTAATGAGTGACTTGAGGGTGACCCTGCCTTCCTCTGTCCCCAATGCCCAGTCAGAATCTGGCATGTAGTAAGTACTCAGTAAATGTTTATCGATGTATTCAACCAATATATATGGAAGGCATGGCAGATGGCTTTGCCCAGACTAACAGAGGGACCAATACAGGAAATACTGAGGTAAATAGGGGACCGAGGTGTATTAATATGTTTGCATTGCTGTAAAAAAAATACCGGAGGCTGGGTACTTTATAAAGAAAAGAGGTTTATTTGGCTCACGGTTCTGCAGACTGTACAGGAAGTGTGGCACCAGTGTCTGCTTCTGGTGAGGGCTTCAGGGAGCTTCCACTCAAGGCGGGGGTGAAGGGGGAGCCTTCATGTCACGGGGCGAGTGTGGGAGCAAGAGGAGAAGGAGGTGGTGCCGGGCTCTTTTAAACAACCAGCTTTCACATGAGCAAAGTGTGGGAAGGGCACCATGCCAGCCGTGAGGGATCCCCCAAGACCCACACACCTCCCACCAGGCCCCACATTCAATACCTGAGATCAAATTTTAACATGGGATTTGGAGGGGCCAAACATCCAAGCCATATCGCAAAATTTTATAAGTCTCTATCAGGGTGTTAGTCTGTTAATATTAACAACAAAAGTATTACAAATGAACTAGATGATAGGAATAATAATAAAAGGAAAATAGCCAAGTGTTGACAGGGACGTAGGGAAATTGGAGCAATTGCATTGCTGGTGGAAGTGTAAAATGGTGCAATTGCTGTGGAAAAATATTTGTTAGTTTCTCAAAAAGATAAACATGGAATTACCACATGCAATTTCAATAATTCCACTCCTAGGTATATCCCCAAAAGAATTGAAAACAAGTATTCAAACAAAATTTGTACACAAGTGTTTATAGCAGCACTGTTCAAAATAACCAAAAGATGAAAATGACCCAAATGTCCATCAACTGATGAATAAATAAACAAAACGTGGCATATTCATAGAATTAGATATCAGTGGGCCGTGAAAGGAATGAAGTTCTGACACATGCTACCATGTGGATGACCTTGAAAACATTACGCTAAGTGGAAGAAGCGAGACACGGAAGGTCACATATTGCATGGTTCCATTTATATGAAATGTCCAGAGGAGTCAAATCCATAGAAACAGAAAGCAGAGCCGTGGTTGCCAGTGGCTGGGGAGAGAGGGAAATGGGGAGGGAGCACTCAGTGGGTGTGAGATCTTCTCTTGGGTTGATGAAAATGTCGTGGAACTATGTAGAGGTAATGGTAGTGCGACATTGTGAATGAACTAAATGCCACCAGATGTATACTTTAAAATGGTTAAAATAATGAATATTATGTGAATTTTACCTCAATTTAAAAATAAACTGGGCAGAACATTTCTTCTGTTTTAAAAATTCTAACAATAATGATAAAATGTAGTAGTAATTATAGAAACTCTTTTCCCTAATACCTAATAAAATGCTCAGAAAGTAACATAAGAGAGAGGGAGAGAGATTGATTGATTTACCAGCACCAAACAAACAAGGAAGGAGGAACAATTTTATTCCATAAGCCTCAAGAAGCAGCAGCTACAACAAGACACGGAAGTTGCTGTAGCAGCTGAGCAGGGCTCCTAACCTCCTGTCCCCGCCCCTCCCCTCCTCCTAAGCCCTTCGGAGGAAACAGGGCCAATTAATGGAATCCTGAGGGTTCTCAGTGATACTCTCCAGCTTCAAGAGAAACAGGTTGAGAGGTGAGCAAGCAATTCGGGGAATATTCCAGGAAACATCCTTGAGAGAAGAAGCCTCAGCGCTTGACCCTGGGCCTTAGTCAGAGGTGGGACAGGTTTGCAGGTCAATGTGTTGAGCTGCTGAGGCCCAGGGGAGTGGCCCACACCCTTGGTTAGATGGGCTGTGCGTGGGTATAACGATAGTTAGCTTCATCTCAGGAAGGAGTGACACTCTGGTCTTCAAGCAAGGACTCTGCTCAGGCCCTGCTGAACCATCCTCCTTCCTCAGGTCCACACCTGCAGGCTACAGAAAAGGGGCTTGAAAATAACACCTGGCCTCAAACTGCAGCTCAGGGCAGGGAGGTGAGAGGTTTATATGAGACAGGGAAGATGACCAGGAAAATTCACCCACACCGTATTCTATCAAGAAATAGACAATCTGTCAGAATTGTCCGCATTAGGCGTAAGTGAGATGAAAAGACATGGCACAATCACTATATAAATATTCTAAGAAATAAAATACACGATAAAGACATATGAAAAGCCCTATCTGGAAGAACCCAAAACCAAAATAGCAAGCAGATTCCTTGCAAGCAATATTGTGCTTTACAAGAACTTAATAAGAACACAGATTAAATAAAACAAAAGATCAAAATAACATGATAAAACAAAAAGATGAGATGGAATGAGATATTGAAGAACTAAAGGAACAAAATAAAATTCTGAATATCTGTTAGAAATAGAAAGAGATAGTAGACTTAGCTGAAAGTCATATTAATTATAAAACTTGAGATAATCACAGCAAATACAGAGGAAAAAATAATTATGTAATAGTTAAGGAGCTCAAAGATAATATAACATGAGGATGCATTTGAGATATATATATGCACAGTGCTTTAATAGTGCCTGGAGCACAGTAAATGCATATATACCTGTTTGCTGTAATCAATATTTTATCTCATTGTGATGGAGAAATCCATCCCATCAAGAGATGAACCAAAGAATGGTAAAATAACCACTGATGAGAAAATTGAGTCCATTTAAATACAGAGTCAAGATTAAATAAAAACAGCAACAATTACAACTAAGGGAAGTACGGTTGCACAACAAATGTAAGTACATAAATCTTGACAAAGTACTCAAAATGAAGCACCCAGTGAGTAGGTGGTACAAGGAAAGGCAGGAGGAAATATAAGCATACAGGGCTCTTAGCCTTTCATGGCTAAACCTTCCTATTTATACTGTTCAAAATCGAAACAAGTAATTAGAAAAACATCCTTTTAATGATATTCATTATCTTTTTTCTTATTCTTAAAGCAGTCTTTTAAGAATAAGGAAAGTTCTATGAATTTCAGCATTTCCTTTATTTTCATTTTAGTTTCTTTTGTCTTATATTAAATTCATGTAAAACAAATGTAATATTTCTATTTTTGAAATAAATATGACATGATTCCATTCTTATAAAATTATTTTGTTCACCCATCCATTCCTCCATCCAATTATAGAGAGAAGTCTGAATTGATGTGCACCATATATTAACACTAGTTATTGTTGGTAGTGGGATTTGAATAATGCATTTATTTTTTTGTATGTATCTTGAGTTTTTATAATCTGCATGCATAAACCAGTGAAGGCATTATTTTAAAACTAACCAATTAAATAACCATCTAAATATATATCTATGTATATCACTTCACAACCTTGCAAGGAATGACTCATGCCTGCTCAAATTACATTTTGTTCTTAAAAGATGAGATCGTATGTGTAATCAAAATCAACCTTTTCATATTTTGTCAACGATTTTCCACTCTATTACTTAAGCATTAGGGAACAGTTTTGTCTTGTCAACACCCAGCTGGAAATAATAGCTCGTATGCGATGAAAAATAGTGGCTGTGGGGTGTGGGATGATTCACAGGAACATGATTTCCCATGTCAGGGAGGAATGATCTCCACCAAGTGGACTGTAATTTTCCATAATGTTGAGCAAGGGGGTGGGCTTGTAGGAGCAACAGGCGACCATTTCTTCCCCTGCCACTCAAACGACTGTGGTAATGACGCTCTCCTGGGACTAAGAGGTAGCGCTGTTGACCTGCCCTGGAACCCGAGTCTGCAGTTCTGTCTTGAGGAGTTGGCTGATCCTCTGAGCGGCCTCAGGCAGCGTTTGCCGTCCCTTCCCTTCCCTCCCACAGCATCTTGGTCGCTCTCTACTCACACCTCATTGTGGTAGCTGGCCTGTCTCCCCCTTGGCCTGTGAGCTCCTGGAGGGTGCAAACCACGCCCTGTGCTTCCCTCTCACCCCTGTGCCTTGCACAGAGCCTGTCTAAGAGCAGGTGCTCAGTGGACGTTTGTTCAATGAGTGAATACTGGGTGTGTAATCCATCCTTCTCTCCCTTTTGTCATCAAGCATATACATGTGTGAGAACAAATGGCTGAGATAAGGGGGTCTGTCTCCTTCTCACAGCATCCCGTGGCACTGGAAACTCTGAACATAATCAGCCGTGTCGCCAAGCTCATCCCCAGATGTGGGCATGGCTCCCCTATTACCCAACCATGTTCATTTTTTCTTGAAAAATAAAGAGCTGATTAAGGAGCAGTAGTTCTGGAGTCACCTCAAATGAGGCTTTCTGAGCCAGTAGAATAAACCTGGCAAGGACCAATTTGGGGTACTCTTTCTGCTGCTCCATCCTAGAAGCCCCGGAATGGTCCTCATCTTCCCTCATGATGTTAGACTTAGCCATACATTAGAAAATGACTTACAGGTTAATTCTTTACAGAGCTATCTTGGTATACAGCAACAGACCTACAGCAAAAGGAAGATTTTTATTTCATCATTTAGGTTAGACGTAGACTTGGTCCTTTAAAAAAAAAAAATAGGGTCCTTAATTCCTGGTGGCTCAGATCCCAAAGACCCTCTTGTATTGAGTGAGGTCGAATCAGTCACTGATTTGAAGTGAAGTAAGAGATCACAGACAGGGATGGAGGCTGGCAAGATGCGCAGAGCCACGGCGGGTGCTGGAGAGCTAGGGTGAAAAGACCTCACTCAGAGTTTTCCTCCTAATATTTAGACCACGATGCACACAGCATTTTTGGTGACTAGAAATAAAGAAAAAATAAGGAAGGGAAGAAAGAAAGGAACTCCACAGAATGCCGAAACTACTGTGTTTCCTGACCGGTATCCAAGTGCAAGGCAGGAGGCACTGCGTAGCCTACTGTGCACTGGAGTTTTCCACTGGTCATTTAGAGAGGGACTCATTTTCACTCGGTCCTCACTTTTATTTCTCCTAAATTTTCTGAGAGAGAGAAAGTACGTTTGGTTCCAGAAAATATCCAAAATTTTGGGAAATCTTGACAGTATAGGCAGATATGGGGCGGATACCTGGCTGTTTGGCTATTTCGCTGGGCAGGAGAGCATCGCAGTGTCGGGACTGGGAGGATGGCTGCCATTCCTACCAGCAGCCCGCGACCCAGGCAAAGGGCACCTCCTCCTGCCGTCATCGGTGAGATTGTCCTCACCAGCTAAAAGCACCTCTGGCCCTCCTCTTTGACTCTCCTTTAGAAAAAGAATCACCGATGCATTTTAAAATCCATTGCATATAGACCAGAAGTCCTCATACTTGTACATGTAAGACTCACTTGGAATGCTTGTTAAAAATGCAGAGTCCTGGGCCCCACGCTCCTGAGACGTGGTGGTGGTGGGGGCCCAGACTCTACAGTTTTACAAGCTTAACAGATATCAGAGCTGCGATCACCACACTGGGAGAAACTTGCTGTACGTGCTTAGCGCAACTTCCCTCTGAGACAGCAACTGACGAACATTGTTAATACCCAAGAGAAAACTTCAAGAAACACAGAGAAGCATGTCTGATGTATTGTGCTATTTCAACTGTGTTCACAACTGTACATGTGATTTATTTGAGAGACTACTTTGTGCCAGGTCTTTACATGGTAGCTCATTTAGTCCTCCCACCAATCCTATTTTGCAAAAGAAGAAACAGAAAGCTAGAGGAATTATGAAAATTTCCCCAGGCCCTGCAGGTCCTAAGGGTTCAAGCCAGAATGCAAGCCCAGGTGCCCACAACCTCCAAGTCCAAGCGTGCTCTGCTTTGCTGAGCTGGCAAGAAGATCAATGGATATTTCAGCCAAAGCAAGGCCACACAGGATTGCCTCTTCTTTTTATTATACCTGCATTCAGGGCCTCCGGCGTCTCCCAGGGTCAGTGGCACTAATTTCAAAAGTGTTGCCTATTATATTCTCCATGCAGTGGATGTCACAGGGAGATTTACCCCTGATTTTAATTAGGCTATTTAGATCTTATAAGCTTATATCGGTGTCAAGAAAATAAAAAGCCCTGGAAGGGTCCATCTAGAAAGAGAGTTAGTCACCTTCACGGAGGGTCTTTTCTGCAACAGCTACTTCTGTCTGGCCTCGAGCATTCATGGGCGATGCGGCTCCAGGCCAGTGACAAGGCTCTAGGCCCTGGCACAGGCGTCAGAGTTGTGATGCAGGCCAGACGCCATTCATACACACATATAGCAAACCAGTTAGTGACTTGAAGAGCAAGGAAGCCATTTGTCCATTTATATCCTAGGGACAATATGCATGTCATCTTTTTCCTCCCCAAAGGAAGAGACTGACGGAGACGTGGGAGAGTTGGGAGGGCTAGCAAAAGATCGTAGGCACTCAGAGACCAGGAACAGGTGTGCTTTTACTAAACCCGGGCCACATGGGGCCAGGGGAGGGGCTGGGGTTCAAGGGCCCAGTGGGGGAGGACACGTGCTCGGTGGGAGCCGTGGCTGAGGAGGGATGCAGAGACTGCGTGCATGGCATCTTCAAAGCAGCCCTTGCAGAAGAGGATGAGCAATCTATAAATAGACTTTTTATTTCCAAAGATAAGAGAGGTTAAAAGTGGCTGATCTGACACATTCTTTTCTCTTATGTTCACTTTATCACAAGCATTTGGTCTTTGAGGGAAACTGTGCCCGAATATTTATCAAACTAAATATTTGACCACTCCAAGCCCTCTACTCACCGGTTACTTTTCTTTAAATTGTCTGTGCAGTATCCAGGATGCCTTAATTCAGGTCACTCTCTCAATTACCCCCAGTTAGCGGCCCCAAATTGGACTGGACCAGTTTAGGTGGGCCAGCTTTTTGAAGAGTTAGCATCTCACATAGTTTTGAATAGTTAGCATCTCGCTAACTATCCTGACTTCTTTATCGAGTCTAGCTCAGATTCTCTGTTCATCCAAAGAAAAATTGACTTCATTTCTCATAATAAATACTATTTTTCTGTCCACTTATGTCCCAGTTGGGGGCATTGCTCCCACCTCTACCTAAATTGTTAGGACCAGCTATGTTCCTGTAGAGGGCCTCCCCCCGCCCACCAGGCTGTAATTTACGAGGCCAGGCTGGTCATATCACTGATTGAGCCTCCGGCCATCTCTTCCCTTGAAACCTGGAATTTGGATGCCTGAGTCTCCTCCTGGATGGTGAGACCAGTACTATGTGAATTTAGGAGTTCCCCTCAGCCATATTTTTCTACCATGTGAACCAGAAAAGCAGAGAAAGAAAGGGGAGAGAGAGGAAGAGAAGAATGAAGCAGAAACAAAGATGGGGCCTGTGGATGGGAACGGAGATGGAGAGGGTCTGGGGATGTTGGGCCCCCGGTTCCGCTATTCCTAAGGTCCAGCCTCATTCCTCAGTTTAACTCAGCTAGATGCCAAGGGTCTCTGTGACTTGCATTTAGAAGAGTTCTCTGTATATGACTTGCCTTGTTTTCCTTCAAGCATTAGAGCATGAGAATCGTCATGGTAGATGAGATCCACCATGCAGTTTTCCCAGCATTGTCTGAGAGAGCCACGTGGGCAAGGACATGGCATTTTCCTAAAATGTCCTAGTTTGCCTTAGAGCTCATGTATTATAACAACAAGAAGAAATATTTGTGAAACATCTACTTAAAACATTGACCTGAATTACTGATGGTAAAACTGAGGCTTAGTAAGAGGCAAGTTGCCCCAGGTCACACAGCCAGCAGGGAGGTGACTGAGCCCGGATTCCAGAATGCTTACTGCTTCTGCTCTGTGTAGATCTAGCTTAATGGAAGGGTCGTACAACTAGTGGTTTGCAAACTAATGTGATGATCGCAATCACCCAGTTCCCGCCTCCAGACTGCTTAATCAGAGATTTGGAGTGGGGAATATAGCAATGTATGGTTTTTTTAAAAAAAGTTTTTGAGCATTTAAAAGGAAAACATTCATTTATCCAACAAATATTTACTAAACACCCTTATATTGGAATTAGGTTTGGCTACATATAACAAATAACACTAATCACGTGGCTTAAACTAGTTAGAGGTTTATTTTTCTGTACTGTGAAAGAAGTTCACAGTACACAGTCTAGGTCGGGTATGGCCATCAAAGACTCAGGCCCATGCTAGAGTGGTTCTTCTAAGTAAGCTTACCTCATGGTCACAAGACCTGCTGCAGCTCCAGCCATTACATTCAAGTTCCAGCAAGTAGGAAGAAGGAAGGGGCGAAGGTAAAAGGGCATACCTCCTTTAAAGAGTAAGCCTTCTTCTACGTATTTTCCAAGAATCCCCACCCCATGACTTCTGCTGTGACCACTTCTATTGACGAGAGAGGCTATAGATGTAGTTTTATAGCTGGGTACAACTACCAGACGTGACGGTATAGGGACTCTGTTACTAAGGAAGAAGGGAAGCATGAACATTAGCTGGGAAACTGGCAGACTTTGTCACAGCCCGCTAGGTGCCTGTCACTGCTCTAGGCCCTGGGGATACAGCGGTGAAAAGGCAAAGTTGCTGCTTTCCTGGCACTCACGTTCCAGCAGGGAGATAGATAATACATAAGCAGAAAACAAATACTAGAGTTTCAGGTAGTGATGGGCAATGGTGGCCATCGTACACAGGGGAAATAAGGGGAGGGTCTCTGAGCAGGTGACATTCAAGCAGAGACATAGTTGATGTACAGGGTGGGGAAGAACATTTTGGGCAGAGGGAACACCCCCACCAGGGCCTTGGGACAGGACGATGCAACGTGAACATTGGTGGAGAAGCACCAATCCTAAACCTTTAAAACTCTTTTATAGCCTGCTCAGATGGGATGCAAAATAATCTTAGTTACATTGATTGGAGGAACAATGTTAGTGACATTCCATTAGTGATATTTCATTTATTCATGAAATAAATTTTCTTATCAATATGGTAGCTATTCATACTTCAAGCTATTACTGCTAATCTTGTTGGTGTGATTATAGTAACAGATACTTCTTGTTCCCTAAAAGTGTTGCATAGGATATATTTTGGAAAATTAAAATTTATTATTGAAGTACATTAAACATCCATACACTATGGATACTTCTGGTTGCATTTCAGTACTTTTCATCTTGTTGATATAATTTTGGATTCTTCCCTCTGTCTAAAAGTGCTGTATGAAAGATTTATTTACAAATTCAAGTGAATTTAACTTTAACACTACCCCTTTATCTTTTTAACCTGAAACATTTTTTTTTCTTCTTCTTTTTTTTTTTTTTTTTGAGATGGGATCTTGCCATGTTGCCCCGGCTTGTCACAAACCTCTGGCCTCAAGCAATCCTCCCGCCTTAGCCTCCTAAAGTGCTAAGATTACAGGCGTGAGCCACCGTGCCTGGTCTTCACCTATACTATTTCTTGAGAGGCAATGTCTTTCCTAAGAATATTTGTCCCTATTGCTTCTTTCTCTTGCCTTGAGTAGTGCCTCCTGTTATTGCATTCTGGGGTCTGGCAAAATTTCCTATTGACCTTATCCATATCATTCGTGATTATATTGATTTCAATAAAATTTCTACTTCAACCTCTGTTTTCATGTTGAAGTCATATCTTTCTTGATTTTCTTCTTGTAGGCCCGACCTCCCTCGCCCACTATGCCCTTGGTCTTTTGAGTTGCCCTCCAGTTCTGTGATATCTTTCCTGATAACACAGGCCTGTGCGGAGTCCTCAGGGTGCCCGCACGCAACCATTACTTTGAAGCAAGACCATGGCATACAACCATGAACCAGCATTTTGCCTCCCACTGTCCCTTTAAATATGCTCGGTGGGTCCAGTTCTTCTCCTGCATCTGGATGAAAAATCAGGCAGGTTTACTGATCACCCAGGTAATACAAAGTTCTCCAATCAATATTTTAAAATCCCAGGCCTACATAATAATACTTCGAACTTGATTCAGTATGAAGTTCTCCCTTCCTTTCCCCGTCATGACCTGACGCAGGGAGAGGGAATATATTCTTTCTTCTCCTCGTGCCTTTCCATCTCCCACCTCCATCTCATTACCTGGGCTTTCTGACCCTTTAGGGTGGAGCATGGGGAGGGAGAAGAGAGAACATTGGCCAGAAAAGGTTTCCCTTGCCTGCTACCATTGCGAGTGTTACCCTCGCTGGGCTTAGGAGGTATTTAAAGTTGACTCTTGTTCTTACCTGTATCTGGTGGGATTTTTGGACCTTCCCACCACTGGAGACCTCCCTGTCACCTGCGGTTCATTGACATGGGCAATGCACTCTTCTCTAGCTCCCTGCACACTCCTTCTCTGGCTCCTGGCATTCAGCATTGTCTCTGTCTTATCTCTGCTGCTCTGTCTTCATCTCCCCAGGCAGCCCTCCTGGAGAAGACTGTGTTTGGTCCACACGTGGCTCAGGGGAAGCAATCATACATCTTGCACGCTGACAAATGCTGTGAGAGCAGGCGCCTAGCACGGCCTCCTGTCCTTGGTTTGTGTGTCAGCAGCTGGACCACCCAACTCTTGTTCCTGAAATTTCTCGGCTAGGGGTTAGGCACAGTTTAATGTGTCCCTTAACCACAGGGGACACAGATCATGCTCTCAGGGTGCTCCTACTGAAGACTCTTCACTAATTTTAACACGAGGGGCCAGCACTATACTCCTTATTCCAAGGAGAGGATTGGAGTCATAACATACCTAGAGCATTTTCTAAAAGTGTTCTCTCAACCCACATCCTCTCCTTTCCTTAAATTCTCTACTCGCTTATGTAGGCTAGAGGTGGGTGATCAGCTCAGGGTTGAAACTGGTTTTTGACCCCCCCACTTCTTTTTTTTAAAACTTTTAATTTTGAAATAATTATAGGTTCACAGGAAATTGCCAAGAAACATACAGGAGATCCCATGGCATCTTCACCTCCAGTGTTAACATCTGCATAACTGTAGAGCAATATCAAAACCAGGAAATCGAAATTGGTACAATCCACAGAACTTATTCATATCACACAGTCGTGCATACACTTGATTGCGTGTGTGTTCACAACTCTACGCAATTTTAGCACATGTGTACAACCACACGTAACCACCATTGAGATCAAGATCTGTTAATAGAACTGCGCTATCACTACAAGGCTCTTTCATGCTACCTTTTATAGCATCCCTAACCTGGCATCACTAATCTGTTCTCTATCTCTATAATTATGTTATTTTATGGAATCATTCAGTCTATGTCTTCTTGAGATTGTCAGCCATCTCCTTTTTACAAGTTCTGTGAAAAATAATGGTCTTACTTTAGAATGTAACATCTATTGTTTTTGTCTATGGAGGCAAGAAGAGTCCCATTTTAATATTCTGTTACAAATAGTTTTGTTCAAGTTTGGGACATATTTTCTATTTTGTGTCTTTTCGATGGTTCAGCATTTCATTCATTTAACAAATATTTATGGAGTGCCTGGCATTTTATTGTTTTGGTGCTATTGTCCTGTATTGGGCTTAATGTTCTCAGGAAAGCAAATAACTCCCAGGGCCTTCTCTTGGCTTCATGAGTACTTTCTAGGGTATTATTCTAAAACTATTTGTTCTTAGGGTGCTTTCACTTGAACTTGCCCTAAAATTCCTCTACCACTTTCTGTTTAGCCTCAAAAAGTCTCTATCCTATTGACTTGCCGTTTCACTTGGAATGTCTCAGGGTCGATTACAACCTTGGAAGTTTCACGGTGTACCTAGTTCTTAAAATCTCTTTATAAAACCAAGGTCAGCCCCTCCTGATCTTTGCAAATTCATACTTTACACATACAAAAAAAGATTCTCTTTTTATTACCTGGTTTTCCTATGTTGAGATTCAATTCTTTATCCATTTCAAAAGTCCCTTAATCTGATGGTGACCCAATCATTCTTTACCCACATTGAAGTTTCTGGTGTGGACACTTGTCAAAGGCATATCCGAGGCCACAACACGACTCTTTCCTCTGACTCTGCATCCCCAGGGAGCTCTGACCATCACGCCGGTTCTTCCGTGTAGAGCCCATCCTGCCTCCATGGGTTGTGCCGATTCAGCTTCCTGCAATTCTGTACTTTATTTAAAGACCCCAGCAGTCTGGCTAGCACGGAAGGGAGAAAAAACTAGGTGGTGGTTTCCAAGGGTCCCCTCTGGAAACTCAGGATGACGTCGGCAACCCGACTGTCCTCCAGCACCGCGGCTGTGGCGACAACTGCTCTCACATCACCATTGACAGCTCCCAGTTCTGCCCAGGAATTCATTTGAAATTCTTTGGTGGATCACATCCTGTCCGGGTGATTTATTGATATCTGTTTTGTCAGCTCAGACTAGAACATTCTGTGCATTGACAACGATTTTATTGAATGCTCCGACCTGTCCATTTCCAGGGTGCACATCTTCCTCGGTAAAGGGCAAGGCAAAGCATGGATACAATCTGTCTTTTATTTCCGTTTCGTTCCTTCAGTGCACTCCACGGATGCCCTCAGTTTCTTGTTTTTGTTTTTGGCATTTTTTAGAATTTCTTACAAGATGTTCTTTAATGGATCATAGAATTTCAGAAGTAAAAGGAATGTTAAAAGGTCCTTTGGTCCAAACATGCCAGCCTAAAGATGAAAAAAACTAAAGTTGAAAGATGTTCCGTGACTTGATCTGACACATTTAGTGGCTCATGTTTCCTTTCTGGTTATGTGGGTTTGTTTTTGCATATTTACGTGAATTTGAAATTTTGAATAACATGGCTTCCATTTGGAAACACTGTCCTTTCGTAAACCTCTGCGGTGCTGTGCAGAGGGGCTGTCTGATCAACGCAGTAGCCTGCCTCGCTGGGAGCCGGCTGGTCTGATTCCGCTGTTCAGGATCTAGAGGAGCCTCCAGTGGATGAGCAGGAGCCTGGGCAGCGACCGCTCTGCCCAGCCCTGTCCCATTCAGGAGCCCCTCTGCCCTGACACTTGCTACAGCGTCTGCTAGACATCCCCTAACAGAGAACTTGCTCATTTCTCCACAGATAAAAATTCATGGTTACAGTGTGTTCCTTTTATAAATGGTCTGCTTTCCAAAAAGGCTGCTTTCTCAGAGCATTTCATTTTGTCATCTCTCTCGGGACATCGAGATGTGACATACACAGGGCTTACGTGGGATGCATGAGACGGGAAGTCCTTTCATTTCTTTCTGGAAGGTGTGAAGCCAGCCAGCTTCTTTGACTCGCCGTCCTGCTGCCTTGTTTTTACAGCTGACATGAGGCGCGCGTGGTCCTCCTTCCTCCCAGCCTTCGTTCCCAGCTCTGCATGCCCATGCAGTGCTGTCAGGGACCTTTCTGTCCACGTCGGGACACTGTGGCCACTTCCCCTCCCGTAACCTCCATGGTGGCCTACGTCAGCCATCGCTGCACTGGAACGGGAGCCTCCTGCTTTCTTTTCTTGTCTCTCATCTCGTTGGTCTGTGCTGGAGCTGGGAGAACCGTGCGAGTAAAAACCAAATGTGCCTTCTCTCTCCTCAAGGTGACGGTTTCTATTGCACCACAGTTTCGTGCAGAGTCCTTAAGGCAGGGCCAAGGTCTGCCGCTTCTGTTGTACTCTCCTAGCCTCCGGGCACACAGCAAGGCCTCAGGGAGCCTGTGCTCCTCATCAGATGCATCCTGGAAAGGTCTCTCTGCCTCCACCCTGGCCCCTGGGGTGGGTCTATTGCTCATGCAACAGCCAGAGAGGATGCTAAAAAACATGCACCCTGCCCGCCCGCTCACACTTACCCTGGGGTAGAATGAATTCCCGTCCCCATTTTCACAATATTCCTACCCTGCCACAGCTTCATAGTGGCTGTGGTGTATTCCCCACCACCTGACTTGGACTGAGTCACCTGGTGTGCTTTGGCCACGGCGTGGCAGTGGACCCGACTCTCGCAGGCGCTTGACATGAGCCTGTGCCGTCGGGTTTGCACCCTCCCTTCCCACCTGCCAGGACTAGCACGAGAGCCGCTGCCCCTGCATCCTGCGTCCGGGCCCCAGGTTGAGGCACTTGGAACAGGACCACCCCGGCTCCCACAGACGCACGGTGAGAAACAGACGCTCGTTGCTGTGCGCCACTGAGTGCCTGACGGCACCATGCAGCAAGAGCTGACTGACTAGGAGGCCAAAGTCCTGCCTCGAGGTCCTCAGAGTCCTCTCTGATGGCATCTTTGGACACTTTCGTGGATGATTGTATTCCAGCAGCTTGTTCCTGCCCCAGGGCTTTGCCCTTGCCGTGTCCCACGCTTCTAATGCATTTTCTTCAACCACCTGGTTGGACTTCTGGTAGTGAGGACTGCAGCGAGACAAGGCAAGGGGATGGTGAGTTTGGCAGGTGCAGGAGGAGACTGTTCAGGTGGGTGGATTGAGGAGGTGACACATGAACACAGAGCAGGAGGAGGTGAGAGAGCAAACACACATAGCGTTGGGGAGGGGGTTTGCTTCAGTGTCTTCCAAGCACTCTACATGTTTGTTCCAGCATTTGAGGCTATTTGCAAGCTCTTCTCGTCACATGAAAAGTCCTTTCTTCCCTCATCATCCCACCCACACCCTCACACCCTTGTCCCTCTGAATTGAAGCCAATTCTTCCCAGTCCCCTCGGCTTCCTAGGAGGAGGCCGTTGTCCGTAGACGGCCCATGTGCCGGGCTCCCGGGCAGCCTTGCAGGTCATTGTTGGGGAGAACCAGCTTGAGTTTAAAGCCACCTGATGATAAAGACGTTAGAGTGAGAAACAAGATATTTAGGAAGAAATATAAAGACATATTCACTCTGCTGTTCTTCCAAATATCCTGAAACTTCTGGGTTCAACCAGGTTGGTAGGGAGCTGGCTACGTGGGTGTGACAGTGGCCTCCCAGTGCGCTGCGAGGGTTGCGTGGTCCCGTATTGTCACGCCACTGGCTGGTACTGGGAGTTCATATGAGACAACCAGGAAACGTGCCGTGGCCTAGAGCCTCGCCGCGCAAGTGCGGTCTGAGGCCGGCACCATTGCAGAGTCCCAGACCCCACTGCAGACCTCCCGAATCAGGTCCTCCAGTGGCCTGTGTGCACAAGAAGCCCGAGAAGAACCGATCAATTCCTTGTTTATGACATTAGTCGGTGTCCTCTTTATTAGGACTTTACAGGTGCATTTCTGTTTTGTTAGTCCCAAGTTCTTCTGAGCATTTTATTTGCGTTGTTGCTCTTACTGACACGGAATTGTGTGCAGTTTCTCTCTTCCTGTTGGCTGCTAACTCTTTCTCTCCTGCTCTGCCTGGTGGAGTGTCTGATATGGAGCAGAGGAGAAAAATTTGATGCATAAATGAGGGATCCATTCCCTGTATTATTAGAAATAGAAGGCTCTCAAAGGCCTCGAATGGAGCGGCATGCTTGTGCCAGTGGCATTGGGGTGGCCAAGAAATTGTGAAAAGGCTTTTGCTTGCCAGCAGGCCTGAGGACGTGGGCCCCTGAGGGAGAGGAGATATGGCTCAGTTCTTGGGGACTGAGGAAGAAGTCCACAGTTTTCAGCGATGGACTTCCACACCACTGGAAGCTCTGCACGTACGCACTGACCCCTGTGAACTACTCCCCCGTGCCAGATGGACTCGGGTTTCCAGCTGAATGATGGTGTTGTGGGGTCCTGTGCAAGGGGCAGGCCAAATGGACCTGCCCAGTCCCTGGAGGTGGGGCTGTGGCGACGCCTCCCTTTCTCATCCATGCCTCAGGGGCCTCTGGACTGCTGGGCACCGGAACTTCTCTCCCCACTTTCTAGGAGGGAGGACATTCATACCCCAAATCCCCACCCAGCCCACAGCCTCCCTTAGCACATTGCTCCTTGACTGTGCGCCATTGCTGTAGCAGAGCTGGCTGAGGCCCGGTTCAGCCCATGTTGCTGTGAGGCCAGAGGGAGGTGACAAGCCATGTTTCTCTCCTGTTTCCAGGTATCAGCACATCTCGGAGAAGGCTTGAAGATTCAGGGCTGGTAGCCTTCTTCCCGCACCCTTCAGAGGTTTGGAGGAGGGACAGGTGGCTGGGACAAAGGCATGATTGGGGGGCTGCACCAGCCTCCTCCTGCCTGGCAAGGGCTGGTGCCTCTGAACTGCTGGTAGTCACTTCCCTGTCTGCTGGGTTTCTGGGGCCAGGCAGAGTCAGACCTATAGGAATCACAGGGAGCAGAAGTATGTGTGTGTCTATGTGTGTGCAGACACACATATACGTATGTATGTATTTGTGTGTGTATATACATGTATATGAATGTGTGTTGTATATATCCCACCCACCCCAAGAACTAAACTCCCTTTGTAGCATGTATATAAGATATCAAAACACAGCTTTTCACTAACTTTTATGTAACAAAGTAGAAAATAACTGAAGTTGGGGGATGCTACCAATTGAAAGACGGCCCTTCATCTAAACATATTCCTGGGGGTTAAACAGCAGAGGCAGAGGACTTGGCATTTTCCAGGGCTTGGCAGTCATTGGTAAAAATGAACAAACACAGACACACACCTCTACTTTCTCCATCAGGAATACCACCACACACTCCTGGCCTCAAAGGGTATCACCTGAAAACCACTTCCTGTTGTCTTCCCATACCTAGAAGCAGGGAGGGAACTATGGAATCTATAGCAGAACCAAGCTGCGCATTCCAGTTTGGGCCACGGATGGAGTCCCTGCAAAATGAGATCTGATTTTCCTCATCAAGGGATAGTTGCTGTGGGACAATCTTTGGCTACTCTGCCCACATTTCATCCATTATGAGCTATTCCTAGATCTCCTTCCTCGGAGACAGCTACAAATTTGGAGTGCACAGATGTACGCTCGCATCTAAGATTACTTTTGCCAACGCACATTACCTTATGTTTATTTGAGCTAAGTTTCATCTGCCTTCAGGCTGCGCAATCCCCCCAAGTGTTCAAATGCATTTGGAATTTCCTGAAAATCTCCTTAGTTTTTATTAGCCAAAACAATTTGGAGCACTTGAAGTCCCTGGGAAGAGGCTGAAGGACAATTATGTGACAATTGCTAGTGTAATATCTGACCAGGTAGCTGAGGTGCAAGGCAGGACAGTGTGGGCCCTCCCAGGAGGGGCGCGAGGGACCCATCACGGTATTTGCTTCTGCAAGTAGAGTATGTAGATGTCTGTGCCTCAGTCGGGGCTTGGAAGCCACCTTTGCTGGGGGTGAGGTGGAGGCTGTTACGTAAGATCCGTTTTGTCTGAGCAAATTGGTTATCAGAGAAGACGACGCAGAACAAGAGCTGGCGGGAAGCGAGCTAGTGAGAAGATAGCTCGTGCAGCAGCCTGCTCAGATTTGCACAAATACAAGCAATGTTTGATCATGGGAGGAGGCAGAGAGAACAAGATGTGGCTCTAAGGGCTGAGCCGTTAACTTTGCCATATCCTAATGGCTGGGAGTGAGGGCCTGGGCGAGGATGGAAGCAGCTGCCCCCAAACCATGGATAAAGACAGCAAGCAGCAGCCCAGCTGACAGCAGGAAGGAGATGAAGGGAGCTGTCTGCAAGAACCAGATCTCTCCGAGCTTGGCTGGAGCCAGGCTCTGGCGTGTGGGCAGCGTCTGAACGGATCCCAGTGTCTTTCAGAGAGCTAAACTAGTCAGCTCCAAGCTGTTCCGCAGACAGTGGGTGTGAATCCAAAATCATTTCAGATGTTCAGCTTTGCAATGTTTCTTTGAAGAAAAAACAGAAAAAAACAACACTGAAGCAGCACCAGACCCAAATGATTTCTCTGGCCAGTTCCTTGTGTAGGTATTGGACCCGTTGTAAAATACAAGTCCGAGTAGGTTATGAAAGGCACGTTGCGGATGCCTCCTTGCTTTCGGCAGCATTCCTGGAAAAGTTTCTTTCTTTCTCTCTCTGCCTGAAGGATACTCATCATTTTTTTCTGTTCCTTTTGGCAACAGAGGCCAGCAGCAGACAACCTCCAGCCTCTGGACAGCACTTCCCTCCTCATTGGTCCGTTTGTTTCCAAGCTCAGTTCTCTGGCGGCATCTGCCCGATGAAGCTGAAACAGTGATTGACGGGAGCGATCGCCGCCGCATCCCCTGCCTCGCTGATAGATCACCGTCCACCCTCCAACCCGCAGCACCTTGGTCTTGCTTCGGACTCTGTGGCTGTGGGAAGACCTAGCGTTAGGAATGAGAAACAGAGACGCCCAGTGTCTTGGGGAATGAGACGCAAAGCTACAGCCGGGGCTAACCCTGGATCTCGCTGTGGTGGACCTGTGGGGGGGATGCAGTGGGTCCAGGAGAGAGCTCAGGCGGCAATTCCCACCTATTCATGGGTTTCTCTCTCTTTCCTTCTTATTTTAGTGCAGAGTGGCTATATTCCTTTGATAAGGCTGCTGTAACAAAATACCACAGTTTGGGTGGTTTAAACAACAGGAATTTGTTTTTTCACAGTCGCAAAGATGAGAAATCTGAGATGAAAGTGTCGACAACGTTGGTTTCCCCCGAGGGCCGTGAGGGAAGGGACTGCTCCGGGCCTCTCTCCGCGGCTGGCAGATGGACGTCTTCTCCCTGGGACTCCACAGGGTCTTGCCTCTGCACACGTCTGTGTCTGAATTTTCTCTTCTTATAGGGACACCAGGCTTGTTGGATTAGGACTCACCTCAAAAACCTCATGTAACTTAAATTACTTCTTTAAAGACTCTGTCTCCAAATTTGGTCGTGTGCTGAGGTACTGAGAGTTAGGAACTGATGTAGGAATTTTTAGGGGAACACAATTCAGCACACAGCAGCGATCACGCAAAAGGTTTTCTTTCCTAAGTCTAGCTATGAAGGCCACCCATTAGGAGAAGCAAAACAGCTGAAGATAGTTCTAAAGGACAAGCTCTGACTCCACATTCTCCAAAAGTTCATCGTTGGCTGAGCCTGGGTAGGGTTTCATTTGCTTTAGTGAATGTCTGCACCACACCGAGGAGAGGCAGAGGCTGGCTCATGTCCTGAGGCTGTGCCAGATTCCTGACCTAACCTCCAGGAATGTCCCAGGGTGTGTTGGCAATTGGCCTGCCGAGGGGTTGAGTGAGCATCATGGTGTCAACCGGATCAAACCTAGCCTAGGTGCTACACGCAAGTCATGTGAGAACTGGGTCAGGTTTCTATTCATTTGGGTCAAATACCAGGGAGTGTGCATCAGAGGACTAGTCAAGGGAACAGAGCCACTGACCGAGCTGGGACGTGCACTCAACACAAGGGAGGAGATCTGCGTTAATGACCTGGACCTAGGTTGGGGGAGGGAATGATGCTCAAGTCCCTCTGGCTCAGGCACCTGGCACCATGAACTGGCCTGGGGGAATGATAGCGAATGTCACCTGGAAGAGGAGATGCTCAGAGCTGTGACCCTGGAGCCCAGGCAGTTTTGCCGTGAGCTCGGCTCCCCTTGCTGAATGGACACTGGGAGAAGGAACATCTGCGTGGGTTGCTAGTGCTCCAGTGAGACCCTCAGCAGCACCGGGGGCTGACTGTGGCTTATGGTGGCAGAGTCAGCCTGGAGAGGGTGTGACAGTAGGTAAGTGGCAGGGGGAGCTGATTTATGAGGAAGTGAAGGTGACCCTTTGGGATCCCTGGGATACCATATCTCGTGAGGTAGGGGCTTTGGCCATCTTAATTTGGACTTGAAAAGGAAGTGTGGCCTTATTTTGAAACAGCAGGCTGAGGAGGTCTGGAAGATACAGATTATAGGGAAAAAGAGAAAGAAAGTTAGCAGGTAGAGAGGGCAAGCATTGCAGAGAGTGCAACACGCAGAAAATCATGGAAAAGTGAAAACACTGGCCATATTTGGGAAGCCTCAAATGCAAACCTAATTTTAACTACAAATATTAAATAGGACGTTTTATATTACTTTACTGTTTACCAAGAGTTTTTACATAGTTTCTCTCATTGTATCTTTGCAATGACCCTGTGAAATACCACATTAACATTTTACGGTAGCAGAAACTGAGGCTCAGAGTTGTTAAGTATCTTACAAGCTCCCAGAGTCAGTAAGTGGTAGGCTCAGGATTCTAACCAGGGTGTCTAACTTCAGAGCCCGCATTCTTAGCCAGGGTGTGCTAGGAGGTTCCTGGGCATTGTTGTACAGGATTTGAGAGGGATCTACCCTGGCAGGGATGAGGATTTTTTCTCTGACATTGGTTGGAATTGGCAGTTGCATGATGGCAATTCAAAGCACACCAATTTTTAGTTGGTTCTGTCATTGTTTGTCAAATCTCTACAGACATTTTGCCCCAAATTCAGACTGCAAGTGCCTGTAACCAAGGTAAACCTCTCCCTCTTACTATTGAGTTCCTGACTGGCCAGGGCAAGGCTTTCCCAATAGGGCATTCATGTTTCTAGCCAGTGGCTACCCAGAGCCGTGAGAAGAAACCATAGGTAGCTACCATCGGGTTGTCAGGAAGGAGGTATAGACCTTTTCAGAAATTATCTCACACTGGGGATGAGCAGCCTGACCCTGCTGGAGCCCAGAGTGCTGTGTAATGTCTCCTCTAGGAAGGAAACCTGGGGCCTGACAATAGCTCAGGCCAGTAGCTATCCCAGAGAAGAAGAAACCTTGAGACTCAGCCTGGAGACATCATCGCAGGCAGAGCTGGCACGGGAGCTGTGGTGTAGGCAGCAAGTAGATGGCACACATTCAGGGGCCACCAACTAGGATTTTCACCTGCACTCAATATAGGAAAGAAATAGACTCACACACCCTAAAGTTACTATTAATATTTTCTGCACAAGTTCGATTAAAACCTGACAGCATTTTCCTGAGTGAAGATATAATTTCTGTGATAACCTTCCCCCTAGCTCCTTGAAAAAAACAATCTTAAAAGCAAGATCATTAGTCAGGTAACTACAAGTACGTGTGTGTTTATCCAGGTGCCACAGCAAGACGTGCCAGATATTTTCATTCCTTGACTCTCAATATGAATTCTAATAGGAGGAACGGCTAGAGTCTGGTATTCCCATCAGATATAGTACACGCAAGTTCTCAGTGCTTAGCTGGAATTTTCTACCCAGTTTCAGAGCCTGGGCACGATGAGGGTGTGTAGGTTACAAGCAAGTGCTCAGGTCACTGAAGTCATGGGCCCAGCTTTGGGGCCACTCACGTGGGGACACTAGCCTGGGACATTCGCCATCAGGCCACAGTCCCAAGCTGCCTGCCTTAAATGGCTGGCAGTGGGGGACCAGTTTATTAATTTCCTTTGATGTGGAAAGACCTTATTGTTTTCATGAAAAAAATTACAAAATCAATGCATGTTCCTTAGAAACCCAAATTCAAATAACATAGAAGTATCTAGAATAAACAATGAAAATTCCCTTTAATTTCTTATTCCTGTAATCTCACTCCCTTCCCCACCTATGATGACTATTGATAATTTGGGGTGAATCCATCCTGACTTTTTTCATGTATTGTCACATACATATTTTACATACAGACATGGTTATTATGTGTATGTATGTGTGTGTATGTATGTATTAATAAGATTCTACATGCTAGATACATTATTCAGTGACTTACTTTTTTCAATGGAGACTTTTCCATATCTGTACATATATTAATAGATCTATCTTATTCTTTTAATTGATGCATACTATTTAATCATTCTCTTAACATGGGCATTTAGATCATGGGAATGTCATGCCAAAGTATTCCACGCTCCTTCCACGCTTTTATTGATCTCAATCATTTAAAATATTCAAAAAAACCAAAAGGCAGATATGGGGCTACTATCTTCCAGCAACTTGAGGAGTGCAGGAAACTACCCCTAACTCTTCTCTAGGCTCTAACCAAAATCACTGCTCCCCTGAGGCCTGGTAATTTTAAACCTCATTTCTTCTTTCCTTTATTTTTCATTTCTTACCACCAGGATCCTAAAATGCAAAGAAACTGGGGTAGAGAGATTGGGGATAAAAGCTTAATGAGAGTTCTTATGCCACTGAGACAGGAGCACTTGGCAAAGTGTAGAAGCAATTCACACAGAAGGCATTATTATTATTCTTGCATAGCACTTTATAAATCATTTTTCACCTGGGTCATGCCACTTAGGTACCTGACCTTCATGTGGACACACGTATAGGCTCTTTTCTCTAGGACGCAGGAGAGACCAGGAAGTATGAGAGGGTGGAGTGTTTGGGTTGAAGAGGCACTGAAAGTGATGGGAAGGAAAAAGAAGGAAAGAGAGAGACCTGGGGTGCTGACAGCTCACAGTACCCAGCTGGCAATGCTGTCCAGGGCTGCCCCTGCCGTTGGCCAGAGTGTTTGCCTGCTGACTGGGCTTGAAAGTTAAAATTGAGTTCCTGTGGCTGCTGGCCAATGACTTCCTTGCCATAGGAGCGATTGCTTTTTGCTGTGTTTGCAAGATGTGAATTCATTCTTTTTTAATATCAGTAATACGCAGTAAAGAACTTAATTCAATTTACAAAGAAATAGGATCAGACAAGCCTTGAAAATACAATGTGCCTTTATGGCGCTAAGACATTAGAGCTGGAGAAGAGTGAGTATCCCAGCAGCATGGAAATGCTCTCCATCACCATCATCCTTCATCATCAGGACTGTGGCACAGAAGGGACAGGACTGTGAGGTGTTGGAGTTTTAGGGGTGCCTCGAAGCTCTCATTCCCGCGATGCAAGAAAATTGGGCCACACTTACCCAGCAAGGTGCCATATTAATGTGCTATTACTCATGTGTGAAAAGGAAGCTTGTGACCCCACACTCAAGAGACAACCTATTTTAAAGTTGTTCACGTAGAGAGCATGCTGATCCACCGGCCCTGCCTTCCTGGTCCTTTGTGAGCAGTAATGCTTGTTTGCTATTAAATAGATACGTGATCTGGATTAGAGGTGCCATCTGCCCGGGCCTGTGTGAAGGATGTGGCTCACAGTCATGCTGGGCTTGGTTTAAGGGCAGGAATTGACAAGGAGGAAAGTCTGGGAGTGAATGGGACCTCTGCCTATGAAGCTGCCACAGCGCAAAAGCCTATGGTCTATGTCTCCTTGTGACCAAGGGCTGGGCAGGTTATTAGGGCCCCCATTTAGAGACAAGAATTCCAAGAACTGGCCCAGGAAAAGTTCGATCTTATAGATAGATCCCTCTCAGCAGGGACTAGGAAGAAAGCAGACAGGGTGGAGATTGTCCAGCTCTACGAACATGTGGATGGGTGGAGCTGCCCTGAGTACAACAGAATCCCAACTCAAGGCAGTGTGACGTATTCCAGAATCTACCTTCTGATGGAGATGGCATCAGGATGGGCCCTGGAGGAGGTGAGTGGGCTGAACTGGCAGGTTGGAGGTCTTCAGTTACTGCTGCAGATGGGGCTGGCAAAGGCAGTAACTGACACAGTCTGAACCCACTCTGACCTATCTACCTGGCTGCCGGTGGGGTATGCAATAGGCAACGGCTTTGGAGCTAAACAAACCTGATTCCAGTCTTCTCAGGCACTTCCTGGCTAATTGAGCAACTTACATAACTTCTTGGAATATTATTATGCCCATCTGTCCAACAGGGCTGATAAGCCTCTACTTTACCTCATTTGGTAAAGAGTAAGCTAAATGATTATTGTATGTAAAGTGATCGGCATAGAGTAGGTTCATTTACTCAACTGATTTTTTTTTTTTTTTTGAGACAGAATCTCACTCTGTTGCCCGGGCCAGAGTGTCGTGCCGTCAGCCTAGCTCACAGCAACCTCAAAGTCCTGGGCTCAAGCAATCCTTCTGCCTCAGCCTCCCAAGTACCTGGGACTACAGGCATGAGCCACCATGCCTGGCTAATTTTTTCTATATATTTTTAGTTGTCCAGCTAATTTCTTTTTATTTTTTGTAGTAGAGACGGGGGTCTTGCTCTTGCTCCGGCTGGTCTCGAACTCCTGACCTCAAGTAATCCTCCCGCCTCGGCCTCCCGGAGTGCTAGGATTACAGGTGTGAGCCACCATGCCTGGCCTCAACTGATTTTTATTAGCACCTACTGTGTTCCAGTACTGGTGATAGGATTGAGAATAGGACTAATAAGGTCCTTACTCTCCCAGAGCTTCCATATCACATGCTCAGTCACTATTAGTAGTGCCCAATTCTCTTCTTTCTATCTAAGGCAATGCATATTTTGGAGTGAATAGTACCATGTGCAAAGTGTTTTCCTCAGTCTCTTCTGGAGTAAAGTCAGTAACGCACTGGATTCTATATCTGGTTTCCACCAGCAGCATCCAGGAAGTTTTCCAGGGAGTAGACTTTAGGACCCAGCCCTTGTGTACTGGATCAGGGCCTCCAGAGACTCCTCGTTCATGGGACACTTTCCAGGCGATCGGACATGGTCTTGGCCATCACTGCCCTAGTGCACCACAGCGAAGAAGACAACACCGGGCTAAGTACTGTAGGCTAAATACTGAATAAACGCAGTAGGGTAGTGACCAAACTGGGCCAATGTCGACAATTGAGAGGAGCAACAAAAAGAAAATCTGTTCACTGTGCTTTTGGGTGTAATTGTTTCCTTGAGGAGAATTTTATGGTTATTTAATTAAAACGTTCCACTTTGATCAAAGGTGTTGCTTTGACTTGTCGAGTATGAAATACAAGACTTCTGAGACTCAAACAACTTGTTAAATGCAAACAATTTACCAAGGGGCCCTAAATAAGACAAAATATAATAAATAATAAGCTTTAGAAATTAAGTGTAAATGTCTGTGGAGAAACTAATTACTCTTCTTGTTATGAACATTAACCCACATTCAGTTTTTAAGCCTATGCTGTTCTAATGATGTTCACCATTAGCCATTTCTGACTACAATAAAAAGAATTGCAGGAGGGACGCTGTTCATTAAAACATACTGGGATTTGCACTGTTTCGGCATCACTTGATTGAAGTTTCAGATGCCTCAAGTGTTCATTCCTCGTAGAATGGAGAGAACCAAGAGCTGTCCTTATGTGAGATGTTTTGTATTTATAGCAGAATTGCAGGGCTGGGGTAGCTCATTGAGACACATGCATAACACAGACGTTTCCTCCCAGAAAGAGAGGAGTTTAGGGAGAGAAGCAGAGGAGTGGAAGTTGTACCTGTGTCCCGCCCTGCAAGTGGACGTCGGAGATGACGGATCGCAGCTGTGCCCAGCCAGACCCAGGGAGAGACGAGCATAAAGACTGTAGGATCTATCCTGTCAGCTCTGCATCTATTTTAGTGAGCACCTAGTAAGTGCCAGGCTCTGTTCTGGGCACTGGAATGTATCAGTGACCAATAGAGACAAAGATCCCTGTTCTTATGGTATGTTCACTCTAGCGGAGGAGGACAGACACTCCATCACAAACACAACAGATAAGTAAGTTAAGAGGTTACTGGAGTAGGGTAAGTGGAGCTGGAAATGTATGAAGAAGGGGAGGCCGGGGAGGCTTCTGGGGGAAGGTGATGTGTGAGCAGGTGGAGGAGGCGAAGGGATTAGCCAAGCGCTGTCCAGGGGAGGAGCGTTCAGGGCAAAGGCTGGAAGGTAGGAGTGTTCTGAGAAGCACGAGGAGACTCAGGCGGCTGGAGCAGTGACAGCAAGGCAGAGAGAAACATCGGAGAGAGAGGAACGGAGCCCGACCATGGCCACTGACGGCCTTGCAGATGAGGTCAGAGAATATGTGGACTCTGGGTGAATGGGGGAGCTCTGGCGGTGTTGGAGCACAGCGTGGCACATCGGACTAAGTTTCAAATCCATCTGCAGCTATAGCAGGGAAGAAGTCCAATGGCAGGAACGCGGGAGAGCCAAGTGTCACTCAGCCCTAGGAGGTAGCAGCGGAAAAAGTGAGCTCCTAGGTAACTGTTGAGGCTTTAATAGGGCTTCCTGGTGGATTGCATGTGAGGTGTAAGAGAAAGAAAAATCAGAGCTATTATTCGGCTCTGGAATGACTGAAAAAGAAAATCTCCAATAAACCAAATACACTTGCAATCCACTGGGCCACATGTGAATGCTAAGGGAGTCGGAGGACCCATGGCAGTCACACCCCTGGGTGGTTCTGAGCAGATTTGCGGGGGCATCAGAGTGCTATGGGAAGAGCCTGGGATTTGGTGTCAGATGATCTTGGGGTTTCAATGCCTTTACTTGCTTTGTGACTTTGAGGAAGTGGTTTGATCTCCCTGTGCCTCAGTTTCTTTACCTGCAACATGGGGTGATAATGTAATGATGCGTCTCCTACAGGGAATGTGAAGACTGAATAACGCATGCGAAATACTAGCACCAACCTGGAACTGTCGATGGTTCTCTCCCCTTCCTTCGAGGGGTTGGATAAGTGATCCTGTCCCAAGTTGGTGGAGGGGAATGAAGAGAAGGCAGGGAAGCTGTCTCGGGGGCAGTCTTAGTTTCAGAGACCCTCATCTGCAGGATTTGTCCCCTGAAGCAATGGGATGGGGTGTAGAGGGGACAGAGGACCCCGGCTGGAGGCCAAGCTTCTCTCTAGCAGCCGTGCCCTTCTGTTGATGGACCACAACCACACAGGCCTGATGACCTATAAAAACAGCACGTGAGGTATCCATGGCAGAGGAGGAACTTGCTTATGTGGAAATGGGAAGACTGTAAGGGCTGATGTGGCCCTGTCGCTGGCCTTGTGGTGCAAAAGGCAGGAAGCCCGTGCAGTGAGCTCCTCTGAGCCAGTGAGAGCACTGAACTCTGAGGAACCACCTCACTTGTGTTCCCGACTCTGGGGTAGCCTTCGCACTCGTCGACTGCTGGTTCAGAACTAAAAGAAGCAAAATCAACTTTAAAACCCAGTCTGAGTCGTCGCTGTTCCCAATGGGCTTCAGATCTGGTCCTGCTTATCCCTTCTCACCGTCCACGTTCCCCTCCCCTCCTGCCTGCTTTCTCGTTCTTCGTTTGCCATGGCCGGGCCTGGGCTCCAAATGTCTCAAAAATTCCCTGTTTCTAGCTCCTTCACGCACTCCCTTGCTTCTCTTTCAGTCCTGCCCTAGAAAAAACGCATCATCAGAGGAACCAACAGGTCTTGGTGCGGGGTGTCCCAGTGAAGGGAGGAAGCACCCTGAACTCGCCAAGTGGCTTCTTGGCTTCTCGAAAGAATTCGAGAGCGAGCCAGCTAGCCACAGAACATATACTGAGAAAGAGAGAGAGAGAGACAAGATCCTATTCTACAAAGAGAGTAGGGGTCCTTCCCTGAGCAGGAGGGGGACACCTTAGGGGGCAATGGTCATGTTTTTATGTGTCCAAAAACCCTGTTAGCAAATATCCGTACGTGACCAGCATTGTCTTAAGGTCAGGCCTACAGGTTAATTATGAACTGTTGTCACAGAAAGGTAAGCACAGACAGCTTAGTAATTCATCCATCCTTGGGTGGTCCGGGATTGGCACCTTGCTGGCAACTTCCTTGTTCGGGGACGTTGGGGTCTGGTACTGGCCAAACGGCGGCACTCAGGCTCTCTCGATCTTCCTTTACTGCCTTATCCCTATATTAGCCCATCTGGAACCTGCCCCTCAGCCCTTCTGAATGCCATGGTCCCATGGTTGGTTTATCTTTAGCAATGAGGGCTGATGGTAAGAATTCAGGAGAAAATAAGGGAGACGGAAACTTCCAACGGCCCTGAAGATGAGTAGGAAGAGCTCACAACCTCTCTGTGAGCGCATTCAGGAAGGTCACCCCGCGGCAGCCGGCTTTATCAGGGGATGTGGCAGCAGCATGTGGCCTCCCGGCTTTGCACCTCCACTTCTGTGACGATTTGGTGACTCCGTCCCTGCTGCTACAGTCTCTGCAGCTCCGGAAGAGCTCCTCCCTCTGTATATTCTGAGTTCAAATTCCCTGAGAGATGCGATGGGCTTGGCCTTATTTGGCAACATTTTCACTCCAGGCGACCTCATAGGCCACTGGCCGGCCTTGAGGGCAGGGACCTGGTCCAGCCAGCTGCATGGTGGGATCTCGGAATGCTCTGAGGAGTCTCTGCAGGGGCAGGGAAACCGGGCTGTCTGGAGTAATTGACCAAAGTAACCTGGTGGCAGAGGACTGTGGGTAAAGTGCACCAGTGGGCGTTAGAAGGTCATTGGCTCAATTCTGCCATGAGCTTTGTATGTGAACTGCCTTAGTTTCTTCATTTCAAATCGAGGAGTGGGTGGAAATGTCTTACCTTGCCTTAAGGAGCTATGGAATGATTAGGTAAGAAGACAGAAAAGCAGCAGGTATTCTATAATTGCAGATCGGCCAGGGGTATTAGAAACCCAGCCAACAGACCTAATCGATTCAACAGAAGACACCATTAGCACTTAGCTACAAGGCAACTGGTGAGAAAACAAGCTGGTGGTTTTTATTGCATTGTGTCTGAACTGCTGATGTTCTTCCTGCTGCTGGGAGCTGTTCAGAATTACTTTGTCAAGCTTGGTTCTTTGGGGGATGGGAGAGAAAACAGAGCTGGGGGCATTCACTGCTGCAAATAACCATAAAATCCACCTTGAAAAGCAGTGCAAAGTTGCAACAGAGATATGATGGTTGGGAATCGGCTCTGTCTTGCTCAGAAAAAAATAAAGAGGAGAAGAAGGATTCTGTCCCAGGAGGCTGAGTAGCAGAAACATGTCTTTAAGAATTTCTGTTCCCAGCCCGTGCCACCCCAGGAGACACAGTGGCCAGGCAGGTACAAAAAGAGAGGGGGTGCCAGGCTGCACTGCTCAGGGTTTCTTTCTTTCTCCCAGGGGAGAGGGGTTTGATGTGGAAACACAGTTGGGGAACATGAGCTTGGCTCACTCAGATAGACCCTGGGCAAGGGCTGTAACGATTCCAATTGCTCCAAGGAGGCCAGAATCATTGTGTCTAGGGGTCAAGAGCAGAATTCAGTCCCTAGGGGAGAACGCTAACTAGCACCAGGGAAGGTACCGAGGCCTTGTATATGCAGTTCTAGATAGAGAAGAAATCAAGAGCCTGCAAAGTGGTCTATCCCAGGACCAAGGGCCATGTTAGTCACCCTGGGGGCTCAGAGGGACCCAGGCCTGCCCTAGGGGGCTTGGCTCTGGCTGCAGTGAAGTCACTGGGAGAGGCGGAGCAGCTGTCCTCACTGGTCCTGGGGACCTGGGTTGAATATGGGCCTAAGCCCAGGCCTCATTACATTTTCGTGACTTCAGAAAAGTAATGACCAGTTCAGGGTTTGGTCTCCTTCCTTGGAAAATAGAATTCACGACAGAGAGACACCTGGGAAAGGGGCTGGCTGGGGCAGGGAGAGCAAGAGTGTGATGAGAACCTGCTGGACTTGCGAGCAGCTTGGAGCTCCTCGGCCAGAAGATGCCCTGGGCCAGCGTGCTGGAGCGGGTCAGCCGGAAGCTGTAGAATGAGTATGATTAAAATGGCTTTTTCTTCTGACTGGCCCCAAATTAAGAAATAGACCCAAACTGGGCAGCTCAAAATTATGTGAAAGGAGCCGAACCCTGGGAAATGTTTTCTCCTCTGTCCTTTGTCACTCGCTTTCCAAATATCTGTACTTTCATCCATATGGAAGTCTCCGCCGACCTGTCGCATCTTCAGGAACAGGCCCCCTGACTGCGGCGGCCAGGTGCAAACCCCGCGGGCGCCGGGCACTGTCTGTCACTCCTCCCGGCCCTGCAGGAAGGTCCTATTCAGAAGCCCACTGCTTAAAAGGCAAGGAACTGTGTTAATAAAAGTTCTTTTTACTTGAAAGGGCACAGACAAAAACCAATAAAGCTGAGCCCAGCTCTTAAAAAAAAAAATGGTTGATAAAAACCGACAAAAAATAAAGAAGTAGTTTATCGTGGTTCTTAAAGAAAGACAAG
Source organism: Avahi laniger (assembly GCA_963575035.1). NCBI lineage: Eukaryota > Metazoa > Chordata > Mammalia > Primates > Indriidae > Avahi > Avahi laniger. The sequence goes on along the minus strand of CAUYSK010061794.1, from coordinate 15,254 downwards.
GGTTTTTCTTTCTCTTCTTTAAAGGCAGAATTAATTAATCCACTATCGGTGTGAGCTCTGAATGGAATGTTAGCTCCGACTCTGGGGGAGCTAGTTAACTCCTCTGGTCCCTGGATAAGCTTTCATTAAAGCAATGGTATTTAAAATAGTGAATTTAAATTCATCTATCAGACAAGACAGAACAGGGCACCAGAAATGGAGAAGAAGAGCTCAGTGATGAGAGCGCTGTTAGGAAGCAACTCTTGAGAGCAGAAACGCAATTCCTTAAGTCTCCCTTGGGGACAAGAAGATAATAGTATTAGAACAACCGTAGTGGTATCAATGACCTTGCTTCCTTCCGCTTCCTCTGGCTTTCCCAACTTCTCGCTGCTAAATCCGTGGGGTGTCTGCACCCCAGCATCAGACCTATTTTATTAATACTTCCTGAGCGAGCATGGCAAAAGGAGGCGGTCATTTCTCTGTCCAACCAGTGGGCTAGGGGGCCAGCTAAGGGGGCTCCACCAGCCCCATCCCATCCCATCCCCAAGTACCTTCCCCCCAAGTGATAAGCTCTGTAGGTCCTGGGATGGACCACTCTGAAGACTCTTGATTTCTTCTCTGTCCCTACTCTTCTGGGACTGCACATCTAAGGCCTTGATACCTCCCATTGTTCTGAATTCTGCCCTTGACCCCCCGGCTAGTGTCCTGTCTGGTGTGGACAGATTTTCTGGAAGTAAGCCTACAGCTGGCCTGAGCATTCGATTGACATCTGAATTCCTTGCTGCGGTGCCCACCTCCTGTTGAGATGTACGGGATCACCCAGAGTGCAGTGGCACCTTAGATGCTTACTGTCTTTTCTGCAGTTGACCTCTTTTGGTCTCCCCATACTCTCACTTGCCCATACCCGGGTCCTCTTGGGTCCTCTTGCTCTGTTGTTGAGGGTTTAGCTTGCCTCCCACCTGGCCCGTTCAACCAGCAACCTGGAGCAGCCCATGGGAACCATGTGGAAGATCTGGATGGAAGAGAACAAACACTTTGCAAACGCAATGGAGACTATACCGTGTGTACAGATAAGTCTAGACCTCAGATTTCGGTAAGTTTAGGATCAGTTAATTTCATTCATTCAATTAAAAAATATTATTATTATTATTTTTGTTTTTTGAGACAAAGTCTCACTCTGTTGCCTAGGCTAGAGTGCCATGGCATCAGCCTAGCTCACAGCAACCTCAAACTCCTGGGCTTAAGCAATCCTCTTGTGTCAGTCTCTCAAGTAGCTAGGACTACAGGCATGTGCCACCATACTGGGCTAATTTTTCTACTTTTAGTAGAGATGGGGTCTGGCTCTTACTCAGCCTGGTCTTGAACTCCCAAGCTCAAGCAATCCTCCTGCCTTGGCCTCCCAGAGTGCTAGGATTACAGGTGTGAGCCACCTTGCCTGGCCAATAAAAAAATTTATTGAGGGCTTATTATGTACCAGGCACTATTCTAGGTGCCAGGGTTATAGCAGAAAACACAAAAATACTTGTTGTCATTGAAAATTATGATCCAGTAGGGAAGATAGATAATAAAAAGGATTAAGTGAGGAAAAATAGAAATGCTATGGAAAGAAATAAAGCAGGGGAGAGGGCAGGCAATGTGGGGTAACAGTTATGGTTTTAGGGAAGGCCCCACTGAGATGGTGACATTGAGGGAAGACCAGGGGGATGTTAGGGAGTGAGCCAGGCCCTGTGGGTACCTGGAAGAGAGCATACCAGGTGAGAAGCAGCTGATGCAAAGGCCCTGAGGTAGGAGTGTGCTTGGTGTGTGCTAGGAGGCCAATGAGCTGGAACAGAGAAAATGAGGGGAGATTAGAGGAGAGGTGATTCAGAGGCTGTAGGTAGATACAGGCCTTTAAAATGGGGAGGAAATGAAATGGAAAATGTCTTAGTCTATTCAAGCTGCCATAACAAAATACCATAGACTGGGTGGCTTTAACGACAGACATTTATTTCTCACAGTTATGGAGGCTGGGAAGTCGGAGATCAGGGTGCCAGCATGGCCAGGTCTTGGTGAGGGTGCTCTTCCTAGCTTGTAGTCAGCTGCCATCTCCTTGTGACCTCACGTGGCAGAGACAGGAAGCTCTGGTGTTTCTTCTTCTTATGAGGGTGCTAACCACATTAAAGGGCCCTACCCTCATGACCTCGTCTAAGCCTGATCACCTCCCAGAGGCCCCGTTTCCTAATACATCACACTGGGCGTAGGGCTTCAACCTCTGAATCTTGGGTGGACGCAAACACTCTGTAACAGGGAGCTACTGCAGGGTTTTCAGCACTAAGAAAATCAATTCCAGAGTATTTTACCCTCTGTTAGATCCATGATTGCCGGCCTTAATTTTTCCAAATTCCATCTTGGGTTCTTTCTACCGAAGCTCTTCAGGGAATAAAAATGAGTCTTGCTTAAGAAAACTCGGGAGCCCTCTGGGTGCCGCTTGGCAGTTCGTGTAAATCTTTGTTTTCTCTCTTCGGCAGAGATAGGTTATTTTCAGCTTATGAAGTTCAATGATGTCAGCTTTAAAGTTTTCCTTTGGTCCTACTTCTGTGATTTTTAAAAAGTAAGCAGTGGTCCTCATGAAAAGATGTTAGGTTACCCCTTTGATTATAGATTATACCAAGAGGCTACAGCTTCAGACAATGTTGATCTGAACCTAGGCCTGGATTTATTAGGCTGCCAGCATCTGAGATCCCAGATAAGCACATTTTCCATTCTAGGCTTTTCTGTATTAAGCCTCATGAGAAAAATTTTCTAAAGGTTCAGAAAAGAAATGCTCCAAACTGTAAACCACATGAGCCTTTCTTTTTAGTCTTCTCTTCTTTTCCCACCTTTTTTTTTCGTAAGTAGAATAATGAAACTATCTTCAATGCCCAGCTGACTCATCTGGAAACCTGATCAGCAAACTGGAATATCCTTTCTTTTTAAAAAGGGAGATGAACTCTTTGTCCAGAACAAGAAATTGTGGCCTGTGACGATTCGGTACAATGTGACAGAAGGCAGTAATAACACAGTAACCCAGCCACGGCAGGAAGGCAGATGCCAGATTGAGGGGAATGGCTCTCACCCTTCACTCGAGTGTCTACGCTCCGTCCCGGGCCACTCACTGCAGAAATGGAATAGTAATGAACACAGTTCCGCCGGCCCCACTGCAGGCTTTCTGTAGGATTCTAGGCAGCCTTTGGTGCATACTCTGGAATGGGACTTGTCAGATCTGAACTCGCTCCAGTTGATCTACGTGTGGCCAGGATCCAGGCCCAAGCTCTGAGTCAGCTGCAGAACTGTCCTGGTCCTAAAGGTGATCTAGCTGGGGACTGGTGTTCAGTCAATGGACAAATATTTATTGTGCATTTGAGTGACAACATCGTTCTAGGCACGGGGGCTACCGGAGGAAATTAAACAAACAAAATTCCCAGCATGCATGGAACTTATATTCTAGTACGGGTAACAGACAACACACAAGTTTTGATCCTGGAGTCTCCAGGGCTGCAGTGGATCAAAGAGCAGGGCCGCTTTCTGGACCTGGCTCCTGAGGGCTGAGCTGGGCTAGGCCAGGCTCTGGGACCTGGGAACAGTGACAAAACTCCGTATGTGTCTCCCAGTGGACTTTGCCTCTGTGAGGGCCTCTGGACAGGAACACTTTGCAGAATCAGTTCCTCCTGGTAATATCTAGGCCTCCATCCGGCAAGGCTGCAAATGTTGCACGCTTGTGGAATTCAGGATAAAAACAACCCAAATTGCTGTGGTGGTTGAAGAATAAAAAGGAATGATCTATCCCTGGAGGGAGGAAGTTGGGGGAAGGCATCAGCAAACAGGACGGAAGAGGGAGGCTGGAGACGCAGGATTATATAGATGATGAGAAGACCCCCTAAGAATCTTCTGCCTTTGCTCCCAGATTCACCCAGCACTTACACACACACCCCGGCTCCCTCTCAGGGCTCCCAAATCTTACATGCATTAAACAAAGTTCAGATTGCCAGAGAAAATAAATTAGGCATTTTATCTGTGACGTGGGTTATATTATCTCCCTGGATAATGACTTATTACCTCGAAGCTTTTTAAAAGGGTAGAAGCAATGAGGCTCGAAGCCCAGCAACTGTTTCAAACCCATTAACTGGACTCGGTTTTAGCCTTGCAGCTTCCTTCTGATTTGAGGTAGTTCGTGCGTACATTTGTGGCTGATACATCTGTGGTTATAAGTGATGGTGAAAAAAATGATGGGGCTTGAAGGTTGGAATAGTATATTGACCTCAGGACTGCACCATTGGGGAGGGCGAGGCATGTCTCTGTAGGGAGCAGAGGGGTCGTGGAGAAGTCTACACAAGGTATCACAGGGTATGCTGGGAGCCGAGGGGGATTTTCTGGTTACTCCAGAGTTTCAGCTAAAGCCTAAGACTGAGAATAAAAGCCTCTAAATTGACAGCAATGTAAGTTCAGGAACCTGCCAGTGACGGTGACCAGTTGCAGCCACACCACTGCTATCCACCTCCCAGGTAATCTAAGAGGACAACTTTGGGTGGGAGAACGGGTTCCTTGATGGGGAAGTGCAGTGTTTGTGAGAGAAGAGTGATTCCTCAATTGAGCCCTTGTAAAGATTGGGCTGGCCAAACCATCCCCCTTCATTAAGTTGTTTGCAAACTGCCAAGCCTCCAGAGGGGCAGAGCACCCGACACTGGAGGGAACACTTGGAGGAAGAGGCAGGACAGAGAAGGCTGGCCTAGCAGGATGGCCAGGCAGATAAGAGCAAGGGCATTCTCTTGCCCCCCAGCAAGGGTTTCTGATCTCTAAGCAGTACTAAAGGTAGATCGTGCACATGCCTGTGGATTCTGGAGATGGGGGTTGTAGAGGGTGGATGAACCTGAGGGTTACAGATTTGCAAAAAGCTGGCAGTTTACTGGAAAATGTGGCTGAATCTTGCAAGGAAGTGAGTGATGAAAATGATTTGTTTTTTACTTAACAGCCAATCTCACCTTCCTCCTCACTAAGAGAACCCCGATCCTATTGGAGAAAGCATATGCCTGCCTAAAAACTACAATGCCGGCCAGGCGCGGTGGCTCATGCCTGTAATCCTAGCACTCTGGGATGCTGAGGCGGGCTGATTGTTTGAGCTCAGGAGTTCGAGATCAGGCTGAGCAAGAGCAAGACTCCGTCTCTACTAAAAAAATAGAAAGAAATTAGCTGGACAACTAAAAATATATACATATAAAAATTAGCTGGGCATGGTGGCGCGTGTCTGTAGTCCCAGCTACTTGGGAGGCTGAGGTAGGAAGATTGCTTGAGCCCAGGACTTTGAGGTTGCTGTGAGCTAGGCTGACGCCACGACACACTAGCCTGGGCAACAGAGTGAGATTCTGTCTCAAAAAAAAAAAAAACAAACCAAAAACAAAACTACAATGCCTAGTTGCAGCTCAGGTTGTTCAAGTAACAGTTCTGGATGACGAGGGAAGAGTTCTGGGAAACTTTTGTTTTCCTGTGATAGACAATATCCTTTTCTCCTTTTATTTTTTTACTCTTTCTTATTTCTTGTAAATTGGATGAGATAGCTGGAGCTCTAGCAGCTGTTTTGTGAGAATGAAGAGAATGAAGATGCGTGTCATACCCTAAGGATGGCAGAGCAACAACTTAGAAAGAGCTTAAGCCACTGATACCATTGTGAAGCCACTATCACAGCCCCAGACTTCTCATTACCTCTTCTTACTTAAGCCACTATTATTTGGGTTTTCTGCTCCTGTATCAGCATTATATTCCTAATGACACATACCACCACTGCCTAAAAGAGCTGCCACCACCTGTCCACAGAAAGCCCACAGGCAATGAGCTAGATGAACAGTTAGTGACTGGCCCCAGAGGATGGGCACAGCTTCTTCATGGCAGAACATAAGAAATCCCTCCCTCTCTGTTCCTGTTCTTACCCCAACACCAAAGCTAAAGGGGAAGAGTGTGAGCGTGGACACTCACCCAGCCACTAGATGATTGTCCAACTCAAGCCTCTAAGCACTCAAGTCCAGCCCATGTGACAGTGGAAGACGTTTTTAAACCATTCTTAAAAACCGAAAGTGACTTTTTAAAAACACTTTAAAATAATTTTGTATTTCAGAAATCACACTGTATCTATACACAGTTAAAAAAATAATAGTACATCTATGTGTGAGACTTATTTATTTTGTTAGCAGACATTGTTTTACAGATCTCTTATGATAGATGTGCTAGTCTGCATGGTCCACAGCCAATGAATTGGAAACTACCACATATACTTGCTGTATTAAGACCTTCAAACAATTTGTTCACTCGAGAGTGACTGTTTTAATAACCAGAAGTAATTGTCAAGTTTTGGAGTCAGGTCGAAATGTAAAAGGGGCTATTACCCAGGGAGTTTGACTCGGCAGAATTGGAAACAGTTTGGAAAAAATTATAATTCAGAGTTAAAACATCTCAATAAATTGTTCACAAAATAAATATGCTTAATTTTAATTCTCTTAAATCCATAACACATCTTTGTGTGCCGATAATGGAAAAACTTCCAGGATAGATTCTAAGTAACAAAAAGAGCAAGACATGAAACAGTGTGCATAATAGGCTACCTTTTGGAAAAGAAAAGGGACCAAACAAGCATTTATACTTGTGTTTGCATAGAGAAACCCTGGTAGCATGTACAGGATTCACTGCAGGGTGGCTGGACTGCAGGAAGAGCAAGGTTTCTCAGAATGCATTTCTTTATGTAGATTTGGTTCTTGCATCATGTGAATGAATGCATTGCCTACTAAAAGTTTTAAATTCAAAATGTTAGTATTACAGATTATTCAGCTTTCCTACAGAAAAGACATTTAGGTCGGCAGATGCCTAAAATAGGAGACTCCAAAACTCTCCCCTCCATACACTTCAAATTACGACATCAAGTGCTGGCTGCATTTTTTAGACAAGTAGCTCCTCCTCTCCACCATACTCCCTTGTTTTACAAAACGGGAGGTTTGGGTGAGCTGTGAGCAACATCAGAATCCAAACAAGGAACTTTAGCTTTTGTGCGAGGAAAAAAACCCAGTTTGCGATGTCAATTGGAAGAAATAATTAATATAATATATTACTGCATACAATTTATTGCTATAGTATATATTATGTTAATCAAGTATAAATTATTATATTAACATAAAATATATTAGTATATTCATATATTAATTTAATACATGAATATATTAAACATATATATTATATATTGATATAAAATATATTATATTAATATATTACATATCTCAGGAGTATATTACTGCATGTAATTTTATATTAACTTATTTTTCAAACTTCTTTCAACCAGACTTTTTGTACCTAAGAGAAATTTTCTGCAACTAAGAGAAGTTTTCTTGCAGAACTATAGCACTAGTGAGGAATCCAACAATATTGTTTATTTAGCAAGAACTGGCAAACTGTAGCCCATGGGCCAAATCTGGCCAGCTGCCTGTTTTTTTAGGGCCAGTGAGCTAAGAATTGTTTTTACATTTTTGAGTGGTTACATTTTAAATGGTTATATAAATATCTACATAATATCCTTGCTATTTCCTCTTGGCCTCCAAGTCTAAAATGTTTACTCTTTGGTCCTTTAAGAAAAGTTTTGCTGACCCCAGATTTTGAGACTCATTTTCCAAATTCTGCTCTAAACTGTATAGCCAAAACTGAGGCCAACCTCTGGCCAAACACATCCTAACGAAAACATAAAGGTCATTTAGTGGTGAGGCAAGGCTAGTCCTGACATGCAGTTCTCACTGTTGGTGTAGCATTAGGCATCACTCACATGCACACGCACACACACGCACTCATGCGCACACACTCACACACGCACATGCACACACACGTGTATTTCCCACATTGGCAATGGGAAAATACTGCTCTGGGTTGGATTTTTCTATTGTGCTATCCACCCATTTGGTATCCAAATCCCTGAAGCAACAAGATCTAGTTGGGTCTTGTTCCAGCAGCCAAACACAGAGAAGGCCTAGCATGCATAGCTCAGTATGTCGCCAGCCCAAGGATGTGGCTCTTAAATACAGAAAAGGCGACACATGTCAGTCTATTGCAATGGAGTTCTGTGGCTTGAAAGAGACCTCTGTATTGTGTGTGCATCTAAGTAATTGGAACTTGGACTCATCACATCTTTTTTGTGCAATGATATTGTAACAGCATGGACCCATCCATCATCATATCCTTATGAAACGGTTCCTGGTGGTCAGCTTGTCATAGTTAATTAGTCTTACGACGTATGAATAGTCAGAAGCAAAGCGACTTTGAGGTTTTTAGACAATTTTAACAGTGAACTCCAGAGGTATCTGATCTTTCCTGCCTTTTAATTAGAGCCGTTTCATTTGAGAGGGAGAGCGTCTTTGTGGTTAGAAGTACAACTAGCTTGGTTCTGCTTTCCATTCTCAGTTCTGCAGGTGACTCGTGGCAACCACAGGTGAGTAAGTCGGTGAATCTGAGTCCTCAGATATGTGGAATCCAGGTAGTTCTAGAATAAAATCTAGATAGCTGATTGCTATTCAAATGCTGATATTGTTAAGGTCTTTGTGAGACAAAGGTAGTGTATTAGGTAGCTACTGCTCTGAAATCTTAAGGCTTAGTAGTTTAAAAGAGAAAAGCAATCATTTATTTAACTCAAGATTCTTCAAGTCATTACCTCAGTTTGGGCTCAGCTGGCTCCCTCAGGCATCCACGGTCAGTGGTGTGTCTGTGTGTTGGGTCGGTGGTTGTGCTGATCTTGGCTGGGCTCTCCCACAGGTCTCAGCACTTGGCTGGGACAATGGGCTATGCATCTCTGGTCCATGTGGTTTCTTCCCTGCCAGCAGGTCCTCCCAAGCTATTCACATGGCAGAGATAGGGGTTTTGAAAGAGAGTGAGTAAACATAAGGACTCTTGGAGCCTATGCTTGGACCTGGCAAAATATCACTTCCCCCATATTCTAGTGATCAAGCAGGTCACAAGACCAGCCCAGATTCAAGGGTAGGGAAACATGCTACCTTTCAGTGGAGGAGCTTCAAAATCATGGTGCAGGGGCATGGCTGCAGGAAGGGGGAGGGCTGGGCTTTTGTCATCTACCACTGGGAGCTATGACATGTAGGAACACAGGCAAGGTGCTAGGTGTCCCTGCTGCCAGAGCAGGTAAGGCGGGAAGAGGTCATGGTGGTGAAGTCTAGATGCTAAGCCTGTGAGCAAGGGACCGATCGGGGAACCTAGTGACCTCAACTACAGCAGGTGTGTAGATTATGCCACTCTGTTTGTCCCTAGGTCTTCTCTCTGGCAGAAGAGGGTGAACAAGCCTCCAAGAGAGAAGTCAGACCTTCAAGGGTTGAGTCAGTGTATGAGCAATTGCCATGTGGGTATGTGATTACTTTAGAAAAGAAAGAGGGTATTTTTCCATATACATTGGGAAACCAAGTGTAAACACAGGCTCTGAGTGTGACAGGCTAGTGGAGAAGAAAACCTCTGCACTCAGGCAAGAGGCCTTCTAACCAGCAGGCAGTGCAGTTTGATGCTGTGAGCACGGCCTTAGGAGGCAGACAGACGTGGCACCTTGCTAACTGTGTGACTCTGGGCAAATCACTTACCCCCTCTAAGGCTCAGCCTCCCTATCTGTAAAATGAGGATAACAGTTTATACCTTCGCGGGTGCAGGGGTGACTGAAGGAGATTGTACATGTAAAACGTCTAGTACCTGATGTAATAGTGGCTCTCTATTAGTGCCCGTTGCTATTATCCTTCTAACCATTACTGCTACCGAGTCTTCATGAATGACCCACAGTTCTCCTTTTGCAGTCCTGGCCACGTTTATGAGCTCCCCTCCTGGTATTTCAGATCAGCAGTTTCATGTGGATGTACCATTCTCCATTCAAACCTAGCATGCATTCAGCCAAGCAAATCTGTCCTTCAAACCACTTTCGTTTCCCAACTTTTTGAATCTAATTCATCCAGCACCACCATTCAGCCACCCAGGTTTGTCACTGTGGAATTATCTTTGATTCCGTTCTTTCCCTCAGGCCTCAGACACGATCTTCAAACTATGTGAAATGTCTCTCACCCTTGTGTTTCCCGCTCCATTTCCCCCGCAAACTGCAGAAACTGAGTGCTCACTTGAAGCTTTGAGGACCACTGCAGAGTTCTCACCAGTTTCCCTGCCTCGAGGCTGTCTATGCTTTCATCCATTCTGCACCTTGTTGCAAAACTAATCTTGCAAAAAACAATCCTTTGTTCAAAACCATCAATGATCCCTCACTACTTACAAGATGACGTCCAAACACTGAGTCTGGCATTCAAAGCTCTTTACAATCTGACCCCAGGCCCTATTACTGAACTTCCAGGACTGCAGGCAAAGTCATTTGTTCTATAAATTTTTTATGTGTCTATCTTGTGTTCCCTGTAAGAGTGTAAGTCTCTAGAGCAGAGGCTGTCAAACCATGACCTGTGCACCAATTCTGTATGATCCACAAAGGCTAAAATGTTTCCTAGCTGACCTGTTACAGAAAAGTTTGCTGATTTCTGCTTTTGCTGGTGGCAGCGTGTCGTAGACAACTTTGTTTTTCCTACAAAACCCTGCGCTTGCCAATAAACATTTATTGAATAAATGCTCCACTTGTTGACCTCTGAGCATCTCAGTCCTTTCTTGTTCCTGTAAATGACATTTTTCCTGCGTGGAGGGCCTCCCCCTCTTTTTCCTACCTGGAAGAACCTTTCCAATACTCTAGGACTCACATCAAATCCTCTGGACACCTGCTGAATCCTGAATTCCAATAGCACAAAAGTCCTCGTTCTGTGCTCATCTTCTGCTTCCAGTTAATTCTTTGCGTCGGAGCGGGTCATGAGCCTAATCGACAGGATTCCTCGGCCATCGACTGCTTCACTTCAGTACTCAGGAGATACTACCTGGTCTGGGAAGTTTTCTCTGACTCTGCCCTTCCTCTCCCTCCCACGGAGTTAGGGGCTCCTTCTTTGTGCTCCCACATCCCCCTGGGCTTTCCCATCAGGACGCTTATCTTCGTGTCCTGTAATCATCGATTTACTTCCAGGATTCTCCAATTGCACTGTGCCGTCCTGGAGGGCAGGGCTAGGGTCTTATTCACTGATGTATTCCCAGCACCTAGGTGATGCTGGAGATGCCCAATTAATATTTTTGAAAGAATGATTGATCAATTCAATCGACAGTTTTTTGATTATTACATGCCTGATTAAAATATTTGATTCGATTTCTCATGGCACCCTATTTACATACTTCAGTTCTCTGCTCTGTTATGTATAGTCATTTTTCTTAATTCTATAACTATGGCTAGCTTGTATCTCTGGAAATCAATAAATACCTATCACATTTTATATGACAATTTATCAGGCCAAATTTGGGGCAACCTGGGAGAAACCAAGCTGGGAGATCCCTAGGTCCTTGGCAAGAGAGACTACGTGCCTTTTTTCAACCCTTGTTTCTCTTTTGGACTGTGAGCTCCTAAAACAAACAGCAGCTCTTCCTCTTTATGAATTAAGCATTTCAAGGACAGGCTGACTGCTGAATAAAAAGACCCAGACAAATTATAGCCCTCTCACAGCCAGCTTTCTGAACACGCCGGAGCCTGCCTGGAGCTCCACGTCCACCTAGCGTAAAATAATACCAAGTGTTTGGACTTGGAAACCATTTGCCAAATGTTGGGATAATATAACAAAACACACACATTATCAGAAATGGCAAATGGCATCCTGGAAACAGCTGAACCCACTGCAAATGAGAAGTAAGAGCCTCGTTCAGCAGAAAACTTCTTTCCCACTCTCGAGTTTCCCGTAGAGCTGTTTGCTGCGAGAGTCCCTCTCACCCTCTCTCTGCTCTTCCTCGGAGCACGTCATACTGCAGTCGCATTCCACTTAGCTGTCCATGATCAGTTTCTCAAACGCAGATAAATCCAAGACAGGTTGTAAATTGGTCAGCCACATCAGCCCAGATCTCCTTGCAGAAAAACAAGCTTGGAATAACCACGTTTTTCATTCCCTCTCTATGCTGATGGCATCCACAGGAGCCTTCTGGAATTGAAGCACAGAAGCTCACTCATCAGACAGAGCATGGACATTTGGCATTTTAAAAACGCCCTTTAAATGTCTAGATAGATGGTACATTATCCTGTAGCCTTTTCAAAATCTGTGCGACCTGTTGCAAATGCTGTTGCCTAAAAACAAACAAACAAACAAACAAACAAACAAACAAAACAAAAACCAGCCCTGGAATACCCTCCAAGTGTCTGGGTGAGAAAGGCAGCAACCTCACCACTTCAGGAAGGAAAATGTTCCCACTTGCTTCAGGAAATGTCTGTTTCTACACGTTCACAGGACAAGGAAAAGCTAGCAGAACGTTTCCCCTCATAGTTTTCATATGATCAGTCGTGTGTCATGTACAATATAGTTTGGCCGCTAAAACAATATGCAAGATGGGAGGCTTCCTGCTTCCAGGACAGGCAGGAAAGGGCAAAGTCTCCTCAGAACAACATCAATCGTCAGTCATTGCCTTGAGTGAGTGGTCAGGATTGCAAGTCCAGTAGAAATAGATACTTTCACATGGAGTCCTGTGGCCCAAAGGCAGCACCCAAGTCTATGCCCAACTGCCACATGCACCTGTGACATCCCAGAGGGACCAAGCAAAGCAAGAGAGTGGTTTGGTATAGGTTGGGGCTTTGGCCCTGACTCCAGAGGAGAATGGGCATGAGGGATGTGGTGGTGGGACCGAGAGTGGCCTGAAAAGTTTGCTTTGGCTTTTCCTTCCCAGTGTTCATACCTGAGTTGCACTTGCTACCATTTTCCTGTGAGGAAAGTCCAATCCAGAGACCACATGCTGTTGACAAGTGTCAGAGAATAAAGAGAATGTAGCAAGCAGCAGATACCTGGGCCTCCTCAGCAGTACTCGGCCTGCCTTGCCCCCTCAGCTGGGGAAAGCAAAGGAGCTAAGACGAGACAGACCCTAAGACCTCATCAGCCCCTTGACCTCGGGCAGAGGATAGAATGCCAGACATGATCCTTGTTTGCAGGTGTGGGGCAGGGGAGAGAAAAGGGAGGGGTGGAGAGGTGCCTTGCTCTGCTGCTAGAGGCCAGCAAGGGCCACTCAGTAAACAAAATGAAGCAAAGCAAAGCACAACAGCAAGGCAGGGTGTGAGAGTCCCTGGCAGGCTGGGGAGCTGGCTTGCCTGGAGAAAGCCTATAGGGGGAGCTTTGATGTTTCAGTGATACCACATGGGCGAGGACCACTGCAGGAGAGGTTGGAGACTGCCATGGGCCCTGGGGGATTGACTCTGCTCCTAAAGGTCCTCTTCACTCATTACTGTTACGTTACCTCCTCCGCACTGCTGAGGAAGCCCAGGTGTAGCTTCAGCAGCACCTCTGGCTTCAATAGTGGGGATCAGGCCGAATCATGGATGTTGGAGAGAACAGAAAATAGGCACCTGAGAAGAATGTGCCTGAGACCCCACTGCCATCCTCCCTGAGCCTCTTCTTGCTCAATAGCTCAAGGAAATGTTTCACCTGCTCCGTCACCCATGCTTCTCAGAACACAGTTCCCGGCCTCCAAGCTGCTCCAGGAATCCCGACCTGAAGCTTCCTGCTCATCCGTTTGGACACTCATCACTTCAATGGGCTGCTCTGTGAAAAGAGGAGAGAGCAGCAGTTTCCACTGCCCGTCAACTGCATTTGCAACTCCAATTGGCCTGTACGTAGCAGGGCACAGCTATTCTCAAGGGTGGCTGTGCAGCAAAGCAAGACTAGTCCGTGGAGGGGACTACAAGAGATGGGGGAGGAGGCCGAGGGAACCCTTCCTTCCTCTGCCTTCTTCAGCATCTCAGAGGCTTTTAGAAAGAAGCCCAGTCCCTGAGCTTCAGATCACTCAGTAGTTAGATGGCCACCTTAAAATAAAAAAGAAAGATGATGGTTCTTTACATTTATATAGTGTTTTACAGTTTTAAGAGCACTTTTTATCTACTCACCTAAACCGAATTGCTTTAGGCATAGGATGGAAATTCGGCAGGAGGAATCACAAAATTTTGTTACTCCAATCACAGACTTCAAGTCAGAATTTCTGTCTTGTCCTGGTCCAAGATGATGTTGGTCTCTCTGTTAACATATTTTGGGTGTGATTCCAGCGCATCTCTTTGGCCATGCAACTGAATCCCTTCTGTGCTGTTAGTCTGGTTCCTCGTCCCCCGCCCTACCCCCATTTATACTACCACCAATTCCCATCCCACAACTGGCGAGTTCACTTAATTCTGCACCCACGTGTGATAGGCACTTTCACTTCTTCTCTCTCTCTCTCCCTCTCTCGCTTCTCTTCCTTTCCCTCCTTGGTTCTTCTCTTCCCTCTCTTCCTCTCTGCTGGACATTGTTTCTTGTCAATCAGCATTGATTCTCAATTGCATTTATACTCTCCCTTGTATCTCAGGGGCTGGAAGCCTGGAAATTCTGTTTTGCAGACTTTCTTGATCCTAGGAAGGCAGAGAAGGAGCTCTCCTTCCTCTGACAGTGAGAGGCACGGCCGATATATGGGCTGCAGCAGAGGTGAGCTTTTGCAGCAGACTCCCTGTTCTACTGTCAGTCACAACTGCAGGATCAAGAAGCAGCTATGAAGCCAGTAAAAGTTTCCTGTAGTTTCCTGACCCTGGGACATTAGTAGCAACTTCATGATCTTTAAATCATGGCTGTAGCTGTCTAACCTGATATCTGGGGGCAGCTCCTCTAAGTTATCTTCCCTTAGCACAGCCAACAACTTTGCTCACACTTACTCTCTTCCAGCTTTGCTTAAAATTAAACCTTTCTACCTGAAATACCTAGGGTAGTCATCCTCAAAGAGTGGTCTTACCGCAAAGGCAATCACAGCAACAACCAAAATAAATAAATGGGACCTGATCAAATTAAAAAGCTTCTGCACAGCCAAAGAAACTGTCACAAGAGCAAACAGACAACCTACAGAATGGGAGAAAATTTTTGCATGCTACAAATCTGTAAAGGGCTGATAACCAGAATCTACTTAGTACTTGAGAAAATCAACAAGAAAAAATCAAATGACCCTATCAAAAAGTGGGCAAAGGACATGAACAGAAACTTTTCAAAAGAAGACAGAATAATGGCCCAAAAACATGAAAAAATGCTCAACATCTCTAATCATCAGGGAAATGAAAATTAAAACCACAATGAGATATCACTTATCTCCAGTGAGACTGGCCTTTATCAAAAAGTCCCACAACAATAAATGTTGGC
>CAUYSK010061792.1:0-46661 GCA_963575035.1 Avahi laniger | reverse complement strand
TAGCCTTGACTGTGTTACTTTCTTCAAATATTTGCTCGGATATTATCTTTCCAATGATGCTGATCATGAATCATCCCTTTTAAAGGCATAATCACGTTCCTCCCAATCTCCATTAAGTTGCTATAATTGTCTTTTTTTTTTTCCTTTTGGAACTTATTTTCTAGCTTTGCTATGATTTTCTTAGTTATTATAATAGATTTATTTTTTATTTATTTATTTTTTATTGTCTGCTTACCTTTGCTAGAATGTAAGGCACAAGATATCAAGTGATTTCATTGGTTTTGTTCCCTGGTATCTATAAGTGATTAAGAAGTATTTGTTGAGCAAATTAACAAAATCATTTTTTCTCTTCCCAGATTTTCATCATTTTTCATTCATATAGTGGCCAGTTATTCATTTTTGAGGAAACAATAATAAATATTAAATATCATCTAAAATTAACCTCATTGAACCAGAAGTAAGTCATCTAATAGAAATATGCCCCAAACTTATAATTATTTACTTTATACTTTCCCCCAAATTAAACAGCTCTATAAAAGAACTTCCCTAAAAATAAATCCACTGTTATAAACTTCAATATATTAAAACTTGCATTCTGTAAAAAGAATAAACCATCATGCTTGATTACAATTTGTTTTATGACTAGAATAGAATTGTTGCCTTGGGATTCTTTCTTCTTGAATCTACCTTTTTCTTAATCAATAAGTTTCCCCTTAGAGGGATCATTAAAACACATGTTGACATTCATTAGTATTTAGAAGATGAACAACATAATGCATTTCTTTTTGTTCACCAGTCTGGTATTAATTACTTCAATATTCAAATTATATCCTAGCAACAAATAAATACAGGACTGTAGTTCCATAAGTTTCAGATTTAATAGTGCAAAAAATGACTCTACTGGGTTTAACTCTATGTTAAAATGATTTGATAGTTTAGTCATAGCGTCATGTTGTGGGGGAATAACTATAATTTATCCAAACTGAGTTTTGACATTAGAAAGTTGTTCTTGTGAAAGACAGTGATGTTACTTGAAGTCAAAAAGGGTAAATTAAGAACAAATGTTTCATTTGTGTTTGAACTGTTGTAAAAATTTATAGTTATTTTAGTAGGTAATTTTTAATCATTTTAAAATACTGTCTAACTGCTTCACAAGAAAATAACAAAAGTATACTATATATCAAACCGAAACATTATTCTCGATAAAAAAATAACATATTCCTTTCAGCTTTTTAAATGCAATGATGCTACAAAAATTTCTCAAGAATGAAGAATTATCCACACAGTTTGTACAGTTTATTAATTTTTAACAAATATTGATTGACCTGCGAGGAGCACAAAAAAGCCTTGGATAAAATGTTAGGTATTTCTTAATTAAAGTTAAACATCTGAAATGAATCTATCAAACTTTTGATTTCTACATATTTTTACCAGTAAAAAACTAAAATTTTCAATATTCCTACACTAAGTTCATGATTTTTTGGTAAACAGTTCTATGAAGCTGAACAAATAAATATGTTACCGTAATCACTATAACAGTATACAGAATTATTCCAGTACTCCAAAGAATTCTGTCATGCTGTTTGTTCCTTTGTATTTAAGTGCTTCTTTTCCTAATCAATGACAACTACTAGCCTGTTCTAGTTTCTATATTTTTGAATTTTCCAAAATGTCATAGATATGCAATCAAACAGTATATGATATTTTGAGATTGAGTCTTGTTACTTACTATAATTCACTTGAGATCCATTCTTGTTGCATAAAACATTAGTTCGTTTCTCTTTATCGCTGAATGTGAATGCATCATAGTTTATTTAACCACTTACTTATTGAAAAGCCATTTGGGTTGTTTTTGTTTGGGAGCAATTCTGATGAATGCTGCTATACAGATTTTTGTGTGATTATCAATATTTACTTGTCTAGGATAAATACCTAGAAGCAGAATTGTTAGGTCATAATGTAAATGTATATTTAGCCTTGTAGGAAGCTGCCAAACTGTTTTCCAATATGCCTCTGCAATTTCACTCCCCAGAAACAATATATGAGTAATTCCATTGCTCTTTGGGCTAGACAACACTTGCTTTTGTCATTAAT
Organism: Avahi laniger; assembly: GCA_963575035.1. Lineage (NCBI taxonomy): Eukaryota > Metazoa > Chordata > Mammalia > Primates > Indriidae > Avahi > Avahi laniger. The sequence continues at coordinate 44,567 of CAUYSK010061792.1, read as the reverse complement.
ATTTTTTTTTTAAATTTAGCCATTCTAATAATTGTTTAGTTGTCTCTCATCATGATTTTGATTTTGATTTTCCCAATTACTAATGATGTTCAGCATCTTTCAAAATGCATATTTGAAATTTGTGTATCTTCTTTGGTGAAGTTTCTATTCACATCATTTACAAATTTTTATATGATTGTTTTCCTGCTGTTGAGTTTTGATATTTTTTATACATAATTGAATACAAGTCTTCTGTCTGCTACACAATTTTCAAAATATTTTTATTTTTGATGAAGTCCAATTTATCATATTTTTTCTTTTATGGAATACACTTTTAATGTCAGTTCTAAGAGCATCTTGTCTGATCCTAGTACATGAAGATTTTTCTCTTATGTTTTCTCCTAAGTGTTTTATGGTTTAATGCTTTATATTTACTTCTGTGATACATTTTGAGTTAATTTTTATATGATGTAAAGAAAAGATTGAGCTGCTACTTCTTCTTTTCATTTTCTTCCGTCTTCTTCTTTTCCTTTTCTTCCATTTCCTTCTTTGTCTCCTTTTTCAAAATATAGAAGTCTGGTTATTCTGATATTATTTGATGAAAAAATGATACTCTCCCCATTAGACTGTTTTTATTTTTTTATAAAATATCAGGAAATTCTATTTGTGTTTTTATGCTTATGGATTTTCTGTTGTGTTTTATTATTGGTCTTCATATTTGTCTTTCTGACTCTATCACATTGGCTTGACTAATTTAAATCAATAAAATATCTTAAAATCAGTTACTACATGTATTAGCAGTAATTAGTAGTTTGCTATGGCTACTATACCAACAAACAACAAATTGGGTGGTTGAAAAAACAGAATTTTTTTTTGGTGGGGGACAAGGTCTCATTCTGTCACCTGTGCTGGAGTGCAATGACATCATCATATCTAACTGCAACCTCAAACTCCTGGGCTCAAGCGATCCTCCTGGCTCAGCTTCCCAAGTTACTGGGACTATAGGTGTGTACCACTGCACCCAGATAAAATGTAGAGATGTCTCAGGCTGGTCCCAAACTGTTGGTCTCAAGTGATCCTCTGGCCTTAGGCCCCCCAAAAGTGCTAGGATTGCAGGTATGAGCCACCGCACCTGTCCATGGAAATAGAAAGGGATTATCTCATAGTAGTGGAGGCTAGAAATCTGAAATCAAAGTGTCAGTGGAGTTGCTTTCTTACATTGGCTCCGAGGAAAGGATTTGTTCCAGGCCTTTCTTCTTAGCTTGTAGGTGGTTATATTCTGGTGTCTCTATACATCATCTTCTCTCTATGCATTTCTGGTTCTGTGTCCAAATGCCCTCTTTTCTTTTTTCTTTTTTTTTTTTATGAACACCAATCATATTGGTTTAGGGCCCGGACCAATAACCTCATTTTAACTTGATGACCTCTCTAAAGACCATATCTCCGAATAACATCATGTTCTGAGGTCCTGGGAATTAGGACTTCAACATTTTGAGTGGAAGGGCAGGGAGAAAGTGGGTGAGACGCAATTCAATCGATAACACTGTGAGTACTCCAAATCTGTTCTCCTAAAAAATTATTTAGATAACCTAATCCTATTTACTTGCCCGTACAAATTTTAGAATCAACTTGTCTCCATGACTTTGATTATATTTAGTCTACAAATCAGTTTGTGATATTTACCATCTTAACTATTTTGAGTTATCCAAATTCATTAACATAACATGTCTTCGCATTTATTTTCATTCCTTTGAGATATTTCATCAGTAATTTGTAAATTTTAGCCCACGTGTCTTACACATTATTTAATGTAAGAATACCTTCTTGTGGAGGGGAATTCCTGTAGATTATGATACTTTTATTTTTTTTCAATCTTCACTGCTAGTGAACAGAAAGAAGTATGATAGAATTTTATATATTGACCTTATGTCCTATGACATTGCTCAATTCATTTATTAATGCTAAGATATTTTTAAGTAGATGCCTTGAGATTTTACACATTAACAATTATGTTATCAGAAAATAGGCATCATTTATTCTTTCCTTACAATCAGAATGCATTTAATTTCTAATTTTTTGACTTACTGCCTATGCTAGAACTTTTAGAATGATAGTAAATAAAGGTGGTGAGAGAAATCCTTGTCTGGTAGGGCAAAACCATTTTGTCTTTTACTATTATTTATGATGTTTGCTACAGATTATTTGCAGATGTTTTTATTAAACTGAATGTTTCTTTCTGATTCTCATTTGCTCAGTTTTTCCCATCAATAGATATCAAATATTATCAAATTTTTTGCATCAATTTGTATGATCATGTTCCTTTTTATGTAATCACGTTATGTTGTGAAATACATTGACTTTTGAGTGATCTTAACCCTGACAAACAAAAGCTAAGGAAGTTTTTTACCTGTCATACACAAGAAATGCTAAAGGGAGTTCTTCAAGCTAAAAGAAAAAGACATTAACAAATAACATGAAAACATCTGAAAGTATATAAAAATCATTGCTAGCAATAAAAGTAAGTATAAAGACAAATTCAGAATACTCTAATACTGTAATGATAGTGTGTAATTAATTCACTTATATCTTTAGTATAAAAGTTAAAATATAAAATTATTAAATTAATTATAGCTGCAATAATTTGTTAAAGGATATGGAACATAAAAAAATGTGAATCATGAGATCAGAAATTCAAACTGTGGGCAGGAAATGGAGTAAAAGCGTAGTTTTGTTTTGTTTTGTGGTTTTTATCATAGAAGTTAAGTTGTTAACAGCTTAATATGAATTGTTATAGCTATAAGATGTTTTTTTGTAAGCCCCCGATAACCACAAAATAACCTGTAGTTGATATACAAAAAACAAATAATCAAAACATACTATTAAAGAAAATCACTTAACCACAAAGAAAGCAAGAGATGAAGAATAGAGGATCTAAAAAAGAATTAGAAAACAATTAACAAAATGATAGTAGTAAGTTCTTACCTATCAATAATTACTTTGAACATAAATAGATTACATATTTCATTTAAAAAAATAGAGTTGCAGAATGAAACAAACAAACAAACAAAACAAGACCCAACTATGTGCTTCTTAGAAGAGACTTACTTCACCTGTAAAGAAACACATAGGCTGAAAGTGAAGGAATAGGAAAAAATATTCCTTGCAAATGCAAAGTTAAATAGACCAGGACCCGATGACTTCACTGCTCAACTCTACCAAACATTTAAATCACTAATGTCAATACTTCTCAAATTCTTCCAGAAAATTGAAGTGGCAATACTTCTAAGCTTATTTTAGGAGGCCAGCATTATTTGATTACCAAAGCCCAACAAGGACACCACACACACACAGACACACACACACACAGAAATCCCAGCCACTATTCCTGATGAATATAAATGCAAAAACACTCTACATGATGCTAGCAAATCAAATTCACCAGCATATTTAAAGGATCATACACCATGATTAAGTGGGATTTTTCCCTAGAATGCAAGAATGTCATTTCCACAGATATAAAAAAGGCATTTTACAAAATATTCAACATCCTTTTATAATAAAACCTATCAAAAAATTAGGTATAGATGGAATGTACTTCAACACAATAAAGACCACATATGACAAAGTCACAGCTAACATCATACCCAAAGGTAAAATTTGGTAACTTTTTCTCTAAGATGAAAAGCAAGACAACGATGTTCACTTTCACTGGAACATCTTCTACATAGTGCTGGAAGTCTTAGTATTCAAGAAAAAGAAAAAACTAGTCATTCAAATTGGACAGGAAGAAATAAAATTATCCCTATTTGTGGATGACATGATTCTAAATATTTAAAACCCTAAAGATGACACCAAAAAACTATTAGAGCTAATAAACAAATTCAGTAAAGTTGCCAAATATGAAATAAAAATACAAAATTATTATTGTTTCTATACACTAATAATAAACAATCCAATAACAAAATTTTAAAAATCCCATGTATAATAGCTAACAAAAAGAAAACAATGGATACTTAGCAATAAATTTACCCAAGGAAGCAAAAGATCTGTATACTAAAAAATTATAAAACACTGATGAAAATACTTGAAAAAGACATATATAAATGTAAAAATATCCTGTGTTCATGGATTGCAAAAATTAATGGTTAAAATGCCCATATTAACCAAAGTGATCTACAGATTCAGTGCAACTCTATAAAAATTCAAATGGTGTTTTTAAGAAATAGAAAAAATTATTTTGAAATTTATGTAGAATTAAAAATGACCTCAAAAAGCCTAAGCAATCTTGATTTAAAAAATAAAGCTGGAGGCAGCACACTATTTGATGTCAAAATCTGCTGCAAGGCAATAGTAATCAAAGCAGCATAGTATTGACATAAAAGCAGACATACAGACAAATGGAACAGAATAGAAAGCCCAGGAATATATCTAACCATTTACGATTAAATTATTTCCAATAAAAATGCTAAGAGCACACATGGGGAAAGGACAGTCTCTTCAATAAATGGTTATGGGAAAACTGGATACCTGTACACAGAAAAAGAAATTGGACTCTAATCTCATATCATCTATAAAAATCAAATAAAAATGGATTAAAGACTCAAACATAAGATCTCAAACTATAAAACTACTAGAAGGAAGCAGAGGGGTAAAAACTTTGTTATCTTGGTCTCAGTATTTTTTTTTTTTTTTGGGTATAACCCCAAACATACAGTCAACAAAAGTACAAATAGACAAATTAGATTACATCAAACTAAAAGCCTCTGTACAGCAAAATATACAATCAACAGAGTAAAGAGACAACCAATAAAATGGGAGAATATATTTGTAAACCATATATCTGATAAGGGTTAATATCCAAAATATACAAGGAATTCAAGCAACTGAATAGTAGAAAAACAAATAACCTGATTTAAAAATTGGCCCTAGTACCTGAATGGACATTTCCTGCAAGAAGAGATACAAATGACCACCAGGTATTTAAAAATAAAGTTCAACGTCACAAATCATCAAGGTTAGAATTGATAATGCATTATCACCTCACACTTGTTAGAATATGTTAACAATAGCAACAACAAAAAATAACAAGGTTTATGCTTTGGAAAAAGGAGAGCTTTATTTTTCATAAAGGGTAGCAGGTGATGATTCCAACAGTTTGGGAAGCAGAACCCTAGCCAGAAGCCAGGCACATGTGCTTAAAAGAAGAGACAAAAGGGAACAGGATTTTATACTGAGTAAGGTGGTCAAATGCACATATTCAGCAAGCTATCCGAGGAGTCATGAGTATTTACAAAGGGAAATCATACACATGCAATTGTGCTGTATCTCTCCCATTCTGTCATAACTGGGAATTCAGTTTTAATTTGTTTCTGGGGTCCCCTTGGCCAAGAAAGATCCATCCGGTTAGCAGAGAGCTTTGGATTTTGCTTTTAGTTCACAAATTGCTATTATCCAAAGACAAAAGATAACAAGCATTGGTGAGGATATACGGAAAAGGGAAGTCTTGGAGGGAATGTAAATTAGTAGTCATTACAGAAAACAATATGGGGTTCCTCAAAAAATTAAAAATAGTACTACTATATGTTCCAACAATCCTGCTACAGAGTATACATCCATAGGAAATTAAATCAAGGTGTCAAAGAGATATCTGCACTCACAAAGAACCTGTGTACTTCATACACACATTTATGATAATAATATATAAAATTATCTCCTGAATTGCCTCAGGCATACAAGTATATTGTTCTATTGACCCATGAACTCATTTATTTCATTTAAGAGTGTATTTCGTTAGTATATACATGCTTACAAATATAAATATTCAAAAGAATATTTGATATTTTTCATGAGTAATATTTAAATTATAACCAAGATTTCTCAACCACAAGGGATTCAGTATAATAATATTAATAGTTCTCATAAGATAACAAACCCTATTTTTGCAAAACCTCGTTATGTTTTTAAAACATTATATTTAAAGGAAGAGTTAACTAAAAATATTTTATTTTGTTAAATATATAAATTTATGTATGTGCATACATACACACATATATGTATGTATAAACACATATTTATATATAATTTTATTATGTGAATTTCTTTTGTGTTAAATCAAATAATTAACTATTAGACAATATATTTCCTAATTATCTAAAAACAGATGTGAAGATGGTACCTTACACTAACTAAATTTTTATGAAATATTCTTATAACACCATTTTTTTTGTTTAATTCTTTTCTGAAGATCATTTCTCCATCAGTCAGTTTAAACAAAACAAAAGAAAATATTTTAAATAAAGGAAATAGGTTTCATTTTATATGTGAGTTATGATCTGTGAGTAATGGCTTTTTTCTATGTTTTGAATGATTTTCAGGTTTTGTTCAGACTTAAAAGGAAATGATTCTGTGATTGATTTTTGCTACAGGATTTTCCAATTTGTACAGAGTGGCATTATGTGATGTGTATGCCTTGATGTGATTTTTTAAAAAAGCCAGACTTGCCTCATTTAAAAGAAGATACGCTCCTGATCATAATTTATTAATCATTCTTATTTTTCCATTTCTTGCAATCTCTAATCAAAGAAGTATTTAAAAAAATAATTTTACCTCTAGTTGATATTAACTAAGTTATGTAAATAAATGTCCAAAAATGATAAAAGCAATGTAATCAGATATTCATTTTGCTCATATATATATATATACACACACATATATGCATATATACAGATGTGTGGTTCTTTAATACAAATTGTGTTATAGCAATGAAAAGGTCTCTATTTCCAGTCTAAAATCTATGTAACACATTTCTAAACTCCCTTCTAATATTTTACTTACAGTGCTGTGGAAGATTAGCATCCACAGCCTTTGATCAAAGCTTGCAATAATCCTCCTTATTTTCCTCCTTCCTTTGAAAAATTAACTTTATTTTTGAACTTCAAGGATATTTACAATTAATTTGCTAATTAAGTTAGCAGTTTTCAATTAAAAAATATTCAAACAAAGAAGAAGTAACTATATGCATGAATCAGCAGAAGAAATGGAAAATTCTAACAGATAAGCCAGGGCTTTTAGATATTGGACACAAACACCATATATCAAATAACCATAATTTGTTAAAAGACAAGCTCTAGAATATTTTAACTGAAAAGAAATGTATGAAAATGAGAATCCAGAATGAGGAGACTTGACAAAGAATCAAATAAACCTTCTAAAGTGAAAAATGTATTCAAGGATTTAAACTTCTTATGATGGTACAACAGGTTATTTAAAATCAACATAGAGAAAAACTAAAAACTGCAGTAAAAAGAAGAAAAAAGAGACAGTTCTCATCTACTTGGGAGCAACAGAGAATTAACAAAATGGCGAAGAATTATTTAACCAGGAGCTAGGAGATCATGGAATCTAGGCAGATGAGTGTAAATTTTGGGATAGTTTATATTCTCTAGATCGTGTATGACTAAAAGGATAAGTATCACTTATATCACCCTCCTGAAGTTAATGTAGGGTTTATAAACCTCAGTATTATTCATATTTATATTTTGGATCACATAATTCTTCATAGGTCAGGGAAATGTCCTGTGATTATAATGATTAGCAGCATACCTGGCCTCTACCCAGTAGTTGCCAGTGGCACTCTCCCAATTGTGACAAACAAATTGTGCCCAGATGGCCAAAAGTCTCTAAGTTTGTAGGGTAGGACCACAACATTCCTCTCGGCTACCCTACCTCCTGTTTTTTGAAGCATTGGGCTAGAGGAACAGATGTTGAAATACGAGATCCACCAAAAGAAGGGGCACTAATGTAACCTCATTTAGGAATGGAAAGGCAAAGGGTGAATGTCCTCGGGTTGCACCCTGGGAAGAAGAAAAACAAAATACACAGGCTATTTTAGAGAGATTGTTCCATTCCAAATCATCTCACATAACCACCACCACAGTCAATACAAGGACAGTACCATCTTTATCCTGATTCCTACTATTAATCTTTATGAATCAACCTACCTTTTCCTGGACCCCTCCCATATTCCATACCTAACCCCTGACAGCCACTAATCTATTGTTCTCCATTTATTTCAAGAATGTTATATAAATGCAATCATGTAGTATATAATTATGTAATTTTTTTTTGCTCAGCATAAATTCATCAAATTCATCTAAGTTCTTAGGTATTAGCAATAGTTCCACCCTCTTTTTATTTGTGAGTACTATTCCCTTGCATGAAGTATCACAGTTGGGTAAAACACTCAACCATTCAGATTTCTGAGTTGTTTCTAGTTTTCCAGTGTGGAACTATCAAAAATCAAGCTGTGAAACAAAAAAAAAAAAAAAATCAAGCTATGCAGGTTTTTGTGTGAACATAATTTTCATTTGTCTGGCATAGTACCTAAGGCTGTGATTTCTGGGATATATGAAAATTTTATAAGAAACTCAAAACCAATGTTATTACAGAGTAATGGCATCATTTTACTTTCCCAACAAGATGATCCAATGTTTCTGCTTCCTAAACAACACTTGATATTTTTACTATTTTTATTTTAGGTATTCTGTTGTTAATTTGTATTTCTCTAATGGTTAATGATGTTGAGCATCATTTTGTGCCCTTATTTGCCAGCTACATATCCTCTCTTGAAATGATTATTCATGTCTCTTGACAATTTTTTAATGGTATTATTTTAACTCTTAAATTTTGAGACCTTCTTATATACTCTAAATACAAGTCATTTGCAATACAGGCGGTTTTCAAATATATTACCTAAGTCTTCATCTTCTTAAGCAAGATCTTTTGCAGAGTAAAAGTTTTAATTTTGATAAAAATTAAATGATAAAGTACAATTTACAGTTTTCCTTTGATATATCATACTTTTGAGTCAAGTCTTAAAATTCTTTTCCTAGGTTTAGATCCTGAGAAATTTTTTCTATCTCAATTTTTTTTTAATTCTGTTTACCAGAGAAAATGGCTAATGCCATTACCAAGTGGGATGGGCTCTAGTTGAAGAGACAACAAAAGAAACCAGCTAGCCCCTGCCGTCCAGGCAGAACTGCTGCAGATCTCCCAGGTCTGCTTGGGAACAATGAATGGAACTCTGTGTGTTATTTTCTAAACACAGATAGCACAGACCAATTTCATCTAATACAATGTACAAAATCTTACAATAATTTAGAGTATTTAAGAAAAGGAAAATAAGTTCTAAACCAAGATGTTAGATATGTGGTGCCTCTTTAGATTTCAATATGATGCCTATGAGTTAGGATTATTCCAAGTAAATAAATATCTCCAACGGCAATAGATTGCCTGATACTGGCATGGATAGATGTCTGTCAAAGATGACCCTTTTTAAATAGAAATATCTCAGCTTTTTAAAATATAGAAATAACTTGGCCTTTCAAAATGAACATTTGTTTAACCTTACAGTAAGAAAATGGCTGTAATTTAAATGTCCATTTAAAATTTAGGAAAATATCTATGGCAAGATGTATTTCTTTCTTCTGATTTTCTGTCTTCTTCTCACTTTAAACTCATCTGTGTGAGCTTGAATTGTATCACCCAAAAAGATATATTGAAGGCCAAATCTCCAGTAACTCAGAATTTGTACTTATTTGAAAAGAGGGTGATTGCAGTTGTAATTACTTAAGATGGGATTATACCAAAATAGGGTGGACCCTAATCTGATACAACTGGTTCTTATAGGAAGACATATTTGGTTACAGACACAAACACAGGAAAGAGGGCCATGAGAAGACAGAGGTAGAGAAGGGAGTTATACTTAACTGCACAAGCCAAGGAATGCTTAGGCGTACTAGCAGATAGATAAGTATCACAATAATGATACTTACCTAGAGGTTTTGAAAGAGTGTGGTCCTGATAACACCTCAAATTCAAACTTTTAGCCTCCTTAACTGTGAGACGAATTTTTTTTTTTGTTTTAAACCTTCTAGTTTCTGATACCTTGTTATGATAACTCAAGAACTCTAATATGACATCTCAGCTGTATTGCTTCCTCTTTAAAAATTGGTTATTCTATAGAGGGAAAAATGTTTTTTTTAATAGCTGTATCAAATGAATGAAAATGTATTTATCCTTTAAGGTAGAAAAAGCATCTCCATCAGAATGAGTAAAGGAAGAAATTCCAATTGTTAAATTAAAGATGGCACCCTAAAAAAGACCAAAATAATCTAGTCTGTTTCAAATGTTAACATGTAGCTTTTCTTGGTTTCCAGTGTAATATAAAAGCTTCTGACTGTTTATTACTATGAGGGCAATGATATTAATTAGTATAATTAAAATCTTCCAAAATATATACATGCAAGGTCCAAACAGTTATACTGATTGAAGAATGAGTTTATAGCAAACATTTTGGAATTTTTACTGGCACAGAATTGTCAAATTTAAGAATAAAGTAGGTAACTCACTGACTATTGGGTATCTTAGTCATGATCTCATTCAATTATTCATCATGTCACTATCTCAGCTGATAGAAAGGTGTTATATTTTCCATTTTTGTTGTTAAATCGAATACCTGATCTATCACACAAATACATCTCCTGTTTTTTTCCATGCTATTGATCTTTCAGAAGCCTCTACCTATCCTGCTATGAATCCAGAAAGCAATACCCAAGAGCAGTTCTTTTACTTCAACTGTCAGGAAAGATAACAGTTGACATAGCAGTAACTAAAACATTTTCGTACGTGTTTGAAAATAGATGAAATCATCCTTGGTTTACTCCATGTTTATGTTGTGTCCATATGTCTGAAAAAGCCCAATTGACTCAATGTATTTAAATTTATATTGTCTACCCACACAAAAGATCAGAAATGCATGTAAAAACATACAACAATGTCAAAAGACAGTGCTGCATTTATTATTTTGTCATGTGATAGTCAATACAAAGCTTAAATATCACTGTAGGCCAAATGGCACAGTAAATTTGCCTCACATAGATACAAAAAAAGAAAGCCTCTGTAAGTCATGACTCCTGCTAAATATTTATAGAAATGTGTTTATTAGTTTTCATTTGAATCAACCAACAGAGAAATATAAATTGTCTTTCTATCTGTACAGCCAATACTTAAACACTCAAAACCATGTACTTCAGCACTAAAATGCCACTTATTACATAGCTAAACCACATGCATTTTAAAATATTTTCCCCCATTTTTTTAAAAATTTTCTTTGCTTGTTCTATGTTAGCCTTTTCAGTAGTGGTATAGTGGAGCATTGAGCTTTAGCATAATAAGCATGTCTTGATTCTCACTTTATAAATGTTTAATTTTTATTCTGTCTTCTGAAACAATGTTTAATCTTTTTTTCAGAGGTTGAACATGCAAAATGTAGCAATCACATAGTTTAACATTTTCTGGCAGAAAGACCAAGTGACACATAATTTATACTAAATATACAGATTACTTTTCTATGCTTATCAGCAAGAAAACCCTTAAGCTTGGTATAAATGATAAGAGAACTTCTTTGTCAATTGAGAGAATTTTGCATAACTTTAAGCCATAGTCTCTTTAATAATGAAACTGAACTTAAAATGTTTAAGAATTAATTTTTATGTTGCTATTACCTAAATGTTTTACTTTATTTCCTAGATAAATACTAATAAGAAAATATTAGCTTTTAAATCTTTATAGGGATAGTCTCTATCTTAAAGAAAGAATATAAACACGTATATATCAATGGAATTAGAAAATATCAAACATAAATTTAGGGAAATATAAATGTAAACATTCTTAACTAGATATCATAGCACAAGGACACTTCAGAGATATTTTGAGTTCTATTTCTGACCACTACAATTAAGCAAATATTGCAACAAAGCAGTCACACGATTTTTGGGCGATTTCTCAGGGCATATAAAAGTTATGTTTGTACTATTCTGTAGTCTATTAAGTGTGAAATAGCATGATGTCAAAAAATTCAATGCATATGTCTTAATTTAAAAATACTAAAATGCTAAAAATACTAAAAATATTAAATATGCTAAAACATGCTAATGATCATGTGAAGCTTCACCTAATCCTAATCTTTTTGCTGGAGAAGGGAGGGCCTTGTTTCAGTGTCGATGGCTGCTGACTGATCAAGTTGGCAGTTGCTGAAAGCTGGGGTGGCTGTGGGAATTTCTGAATATAAGACAAAAATGAAGTTTGTCACATTGATTGACTCTTTCATAAAAGATTTCTCTGTAGCATGTAATGCTGTTTGATAGCATTTTTTCACAGAACTTCTTTTAAGTTTGGAGTCAATCTTCTCAGACTCTAATGCTGCTTGAACAACTGTCGAGGTAATAATTCTAATACCTTTGTTTTCATTTCAACAGTGTTCACAGAATCTTTACCATGAGTAGATTCCATTTCAAGAAACTACTTTCTTTGCTCATTCATAAGAAGCAACTCCTCATCTGTTTGAGTTTTATCATGAAATTATAGCGATGAAGTCACATATTCAGGCTCCACTTCTAATTCTAGTTCTCTTGCTGTTTCCACCACATTTGCAATTACCTTCTGCACTGAAGTCTTGATATGCTCAAAGTCATGCCTGAGAGTTGAAATCAACTTCATTCAAGCTCTCGTTAATGTTGATAATTTGACCTTCTTCCATGAATCATAAATGTTCTTAATGGGATCAAGAACAGTGAATGTTTTCCAGAACGTTTTCAATTTACTTTGCCCAGATCCATTTGAGGAATTACTTTCTATGGCAGCTATAGCCTTATGAAATGGATTTCTTAAATAATAAGACTTGAAAGTTGAAATTACTTGTTGTTCCAGGGCTGCAGAATGGATGTTCCATCAGAAGTCTTGGGTGACTAGGTGCGTTGTCATCAGCGGCAATATTTTAAAAGGAATCTTTTTGTATGAGCAGCAGGCCTCAACATTGGACTTAAAATAATCAGTAAATCATTCTGCAATCAGATGTACTGCCATCCGAGCTTTGTTGTTCCATTTATACAGCATAGACAGAATAGATTTAGAAAATGACTCTTGCTTGTGTATGCATGTTCATCTATAACCTAGAGTGGAAAAAACTAAATAGGTAGCTCCTCCTAATTTTTTTTTCTATTAATGAGATATTTATCTATTTAAATACAATGCATAAAACCTAAACAATTCTCTTTTTCTTTCATAGCCCTGTGTGTGGCTCCCTTAGAGTTAACTAAAACTGCTGTCAAGCCATGATGAGATGCAGGAAATTCACTCTCCTCTTTGATAGCTATATGGTGCTTAATATCAGAGACCAACTAGATAAGAAGATAAGAGGTATGACATAATAGGATAAAGGAAAAGTGGTTTCATTGGCAGCCAGGAAATCCCATTATTTATGAATATATATTTGTCTTGATCTTGCATATTTTAGTATTACATGCTTATTATTAAATTACAAATTGACTGCTATGTTTAATTTACATCATTTTTTAAACTTTTATTCCTTTATTCAGTGGAAGAAACTAAGAAGAAATTTTAAATCATTTTCCCTCAAGAATCTCAGAGAAATTTTAGCAATCACTGAATGAACAAAAATGGCATGATAGAATAGAAATAGTTTTTTGACTCTCAGCAGATAGTTAAATAACAGGAATGCCATCTAGTAAAAATGAATTTTTTTTTAGAATTGATGATACTTAGAGAACAAAAGGAATCAGCCCAGAGTCACTTACTGCAAAGTGCTGGAGAATATAATAGTTGACATGAAAATGACTCTTCAAGAATTTCAGAATAATAAACCCCTGAGTGAAAACTCTTAGAGTGACTCCCAGAAATACAGAGCCAACTGATTTTGCATAAAGCTCCTACATTTATGATCACCTGGAGAGACTAAAGTACAAGATGGAAAATACCTGCTGTGACTGGTCTTCCTATTAAAATTAGAGAAATGGAAAAAAGAGGCAGATGTATGAAGTTCATATTTAAATACTCAGTATTTTAAAAATAAGCATTGCATTATGCATTTTTAAATGCATAATTTAATTTTAAATTGTTAATTCAATGATTCAATTATCTTTATTTATTTAGTCACTTACTTCATAAACAGTACATATTTACTGAGCACATTCCATTTGTTTCTAGTCTCTGTGAAAGTCACAGGTATTATAAAGATAAATATGATATTCTTTCTGCTTTAAGGACTCCTCAATCAGTGGGAGAGATGACTCTTTAAATCAATAAATACATGCAATATAATGGAAGACATAAAAAAGTGAGCAGAAAAATCACAAGAGAGGAGACAGCTTAGAAGGGCAAAAGTGCTTAGGTAAGACCTCATAGAAAAGAAAATTAAATGTGGTCTTGAAGAAAAGAATAATAGAATTTGCACACAATGACATATAATTATAGAATAACTGGACTAATATGATTAGGAATTAGAAATTATTTTATAAAATACCAGAAGCTAAAATATTCCTTTGCAGTGCATCAGGAAGAATTACATCTGTCTTCTTATTGCACTATTTAAAATTATCAATATTTATACCTGCACTGAGCTCAAAGCGATACTCAAGATATTTGGGGAGTTGATCTGAATACAATCCTATTGAATCACATGGAATTTACTTGGGTACTCTAAATATATTTTTCAGCTATATTTTAAGATAAATAATTTGGGTCTTCTATTCCTGATAGTCTTTTAAAAGCAGATATTGTAAATAGAATAATGACATTCTCCCAACATGGCCACATCATGAACCGTGGAACCTGTAAATACATTACTTTATATGACAAAAGGACCTGTGCATATTTGATTAAATTAAGAATCCTGAGATGAAAGGTTATTCTGGAATATGCAGATAGGCCATTGAAATCAAAAAGTAGGGAATTAGGAGACAAGTACCAGTATGATGCCTTATGAGGACTTGAGGAGGTAAGACTGTAAGCTAAGGAATAACGGTGGGCTCTAGAAGTTAGAAAAGGAAAGCAAAGAGTCTACACTATTCTAGAGCCTCCAGAGGAAGTAGTTCTGCTACCTCCTTGTTTTTTTCCCAGTACACCCATTTTGGATTTCTGACATACAGAACCATAAGGTGTTCTATGTTGTTTTAAGTCAATAATTTTGTGACAATTTGTTATAGCAACAATAAGATACTAATGTAACAAAGTACACCGAAAACTCATGATATAAATACATTAAAATCACAGCTTTTTCCCCACCAGTTTTAAAAACGCATGCTTTTTTAAAGCAATAATATCATATATTAAAAAAGAATATAAAAAATTCTGAAAAAGGGATCCAAACTGAATAAAAGGCTTCTTACTACTAAGGATAAACTACTTAATTCCTAGGGATATGTATCTTTATCTTTCTCTCTCTCCCCTTCCAAGCCCTTATCCATGCAGAAACATACTGTTTATTAAAATTGTCTAAATTGGTAACATTTGCTGTTTTAAATATATTCAAAAGGCACTAAGGCATCTGCTCATTTAGGTAAATATATATTCACCACTGACAGTGTTTATAGAAAAGAATTCTTCTCTATGTAAATGAGCAACACTCTTCAAACTTTTTCCTTTATATGCAGAGCATTGATCTCTGGACAATAAATGGCTAGAATAAGAGTAGAATTCAAAGAAATAGCATTGTGATTTATATTAGGTACCCACATTTTATTAATTTGGGATCTGGTACAAAGTGTGATTATTTAAAATATATCACAGCTCAAGGACAGAACATTGCAAAGTCCTCATTTGCTTTATTTTATCAGCATTTCTTCCCCCAAAATCTGATCTCCAGTAACATTTTACATGATAAATATTAAGCTCATGAAGCTTAAGCTTACAAAATATCTTACTTTTATGACCATTCTAAAAATCTGCATAGGGACCCCAGCAATGTGCTTACATAGTCTTGTCTTTATAAATTCTGTGAAAGTAGAATATTTTAACCACAATTGGTTAACAACTTACACCTTTTCCTATTCCAGTTTTCCTGCTGTCACACTTTTTCTGTTTTGGAGTAATTGCAAGAATTTGGGGATACAGCTAAGAGAAAGATTCATTAGAGATATTCAATATGTACTTAGGGAAATATATTTATCGATTCACACTCACTTCTGTAGACATTTATATTAGTAAAGGAAACATAGATGAGGAACACATCATAATAAAAGAGACGAAGAGTTAAAGAGAGTGAGCAAACTAACAGGAAATGAAGAACAACAAAAAAGCAAAAGGAATGTGAATATAATAGGAAAGAAAACCACAACTTTTATAGTCAATAGCAAATTCATTTAACCGAGTTTATTGTTTTGGAAAATACCATGAACATTCACTATGGCTTTTACAATATGTATAAAGCCAAAAAATATAGGGAACATTTTATAATAAAAAGAATTTCAGGGAGTTAATTAGTAGAAATATTGTTATTGATATTTTTTCTGTATTTTTTCTGTTTTAAAAAATTCTTACTTTATTAAATTTATTTTTGGTTTAATTTTTATTCAAGAATAACTTATTTTTAATTGATTTTGAATTTGTTGCTTTGTAACTTATTTTATATTTTTTCTCTTATATTACTTGACTTTAAAATTGTACCCTAAGGCCTGGTGTGGTGGCTCATGCCTGTAATCCTAGCACTCTGGGGGGCCGAGGCGGGAGGATCACTCGAGGTCAGGAGTTTGAGATCAGCCTGAACAAGAGCAAGACCCCATCTCTACTAAAAATAGAAATAAATTAGCTGGACAACTAAAAATGTATATATAAAAATTTAGCCAGGCATGGTGGCACATGCCTGTAGTCCCAGATACTCAGGAGGCTGAGGCAGAAGGACCGCTTAAGCCCAGGAGTTTGAGGTTTCTGTGAGCTAGGCTGATGCCACGGCACTCTAGCCCAGGCAACAGAGTGAGATTCTGTCTCAAAAAAATAAATAAATAAATAAAATAAAATAAAATAATCAATCAAAGTATTTAAAAGAATATAAAAATAATTTTTTAAAAAAAAAAAAAACAAAAAATTGTACCCTAAATTGTACAGTCTTCAGTCCCTTACAAATATCTGGATCTGACTCTGGCTGATGTTGAATGACAGTTAATTAGAGGAAGAGAGAAGATCTAGAGGAGAGAAAAATGAGGGATAGACTAAAGGTACAAGGTGTTAGTAAAGGAAAATAATGGAAGATCAAAGAGGAAAGAGAAAACTATTTCTAGGGGAAAAAAAGTTTTGCAAAGATTCCTAAAGATTCCTGAAGGTTAAAAAACAGAGGTTATAGATTAGTGAGAATAACTGTGTAAGATTATATTATTGTAGTGGAATAAAATAAAGCCACTCTTCCAGTCCCTTTATATACTCTAAAACAGATTGAAATACATAGCTCAAGAATGACCTAAGTACCTGATATGCATTTTTAAACGCTGTTTGTTTTGGTGGTTAATGAAAAACCTTTTTGGAATGTTACATTCCATTCCTTTCTGGCAGTGTTTTAGAGCTTGGGTGCCCTGCCAGTATTAAATTCTAAATTATAAATGATATATCAAGAAAAATCTGAATCACATATGTGTCACTCTACATTGTATCTTCAGCAACAAACATTATACCCAACACAAATTCAAAACTAAAACAGAAATAATAAAGACTGAATGAACTTGTAATTGATCAGAATGGAGATGTACAGAATAGCTCCGAAAAGTCAAAATGGCCCACGGGGCCCAACCAAATCTTGTATGATAATATAGACTATAAACAAATGAATAAAGAGTATGGTCAATCGGCAAGAAGGTGAATTTCCAGGGGAAGAGTAGACAGACTCACATAGGGAATAATATTCACCGAGAACATATATAGGGTACAGATTTGTTTCCTCCTTGATAATAGCTGCTAACTGCTTTAAAATTAGGCAACAGATTGATTCTATTCTATGCTTTTTCTTATCAAGCACAGTCTAACACAAAACTTTAAGTTATCTACAATAAATGTGATTTTTCATGGGAGGTAGCACCTCTTACTTGTGTCAGATATACCCTAATGATCAAATTACTAAACCTGTGAAAGTGAGGGTTATGAACATGGTAATGATAAATTAATAAAATAAATTGTTTTTGATTAAAAAACATTTTTAGTAGACAAGAACTTGTCCCTTCTGCAATAGTATTATAAGCATATTTCTATTATTTAGAAAAAAGTACATTTAAAATGTGTAAATTTTGTTGTAAATAAGTAAATATATGTCACACTAATACAAGGGAAATATATCTCAATTTTTCAAATTTTATCACTTCAACAATTGGTCGTTCTGTCTCCAGCCTCATCATCATTTTGAGTAGTGGGGTTATGCTTTACCATTTCACCAACTTTTGACTTGTTGTATAACCAAGGAAATATGAACAAACATAACATATGCCATTTCTGAGCATATGATTTATATGTAACTATGTAGTTTATCTCTGCCCATCCTCCCTTTGAGATTTTGCCATTTGCCTGGAAAAGAATCATTCCCCAAATAAGGAATGCCCCTTCAGTCGGGGCCCTAGAATAAGAAGACAAGAGTTGCCCCTCAGAATGATGCTGAGGCCAGCTCAGTCCAACCTCACATAAAACACAAAGCTAATCTGTATTTTTATGTAATGTGATGAAGAATTAAATGTTTGTTTTGCCTAGCTACTGAGGATTAAGCATTTTGTACCCCAAAATATCAGACTTATATACATATCAGCTTTTTTAATACCTACACTGGATGTCATATCAAACTAATTGAAGTAGAAATGAATTCTTTATCCCTACTGCAACTAATTTTTCCTCAATGATTTGCACTCCAGCGAAGAGCACCAATATCCCACAAGGTTGCTAAAGCCAAAAATCTAGGGATTGCCCTGAATTCCCATTTGATTCTCCACCCCTTCAATAAATAAAAATCAACCATGAAAATAAAAAGTTAACATCCTTTAAAATTAGTTCAACCTCTGTTGAAAACAGTATGGTGATTTCTCAAAGAACTAAAGGTAGACTTACCATTCTATCCAGTAATCTCACTACTGGGTATCAAGTCAAGGGAAAATAAGTTGTTTTGTCAAAAGGACACCTACCTTCAAATGTTTATTGAAGCACAATTCACAATTGCAAAGATGTGGCACCAACACAAGCGCCCATCACTTCATGAGCGGATTAACAAAATGTAGTATATGTATACCACGGAGTACTCCTCAGCCATAAAAAGGATGAATTAATGCATTTTGCAGCAATTTGGAAGGAACTGGAGACCATTATCCTAAGTAAAGTATCTCAAGAATTGAAAAACAAACACCTCATGTACTCACTCTTAAAATTGGAACTAGCCAGTGAGCACATATGTGCACAGAGGGAAGTAAAACTTGGTGGAAATCAAGCAAGGGGGTGGAGGAAGAGATGGGGAGGGGCAAAAATCTACCTAACAAGTACAATGAACACTATTTGGGTGATGGACCCATTTATAGCCCTGACTCAAGTCATGAATCAAAAAAATCTGTACCCCCTTAATATTTTGAAATAATAAATAAATAAATATATATGTTAAAAAATTCCCATGTTTCATGTGTAGGGAAAAATTTTGATGATAAATATTGGATCATCAGTTTATTCACAGTAGTGTTATTTTAAATGATCTCCCAAATTAATATTCTTCTATATATGTCATAGGTTATGTAAAGGTCCCTCAAACATGTCCTTACCTTAATCCCTGGAACCTGTGAATATGTTATTTTATATGGCAAAAAGTGCTCTGTAGATGTGTTTAAGTTAAGGATCTTAAGATGGGGAGATTATCCTGGATTTCATAAGATCCTTATAAAAGGAAGACAGTAGGGTTAGAGTGGCAAAAACTGTTACATCATAAAGAAAGCAGAGAGTGAAGGCAATGTGACAACAAGAGCAAAGAAATGGTGAATAAGTTACAACAGGAGCAGAAATCAGAATAATATGGGACCAGGAATAAAGAAATTCAAACAACTTTTAGAAGCTGGGAAAAGCAGGGAAACAAATCTTAGACCTTTCAGAAAGAACACAGGCCTGATGAAAAATTAATTTTAGGCCAGTGAAACTCATTTGGACTTCTGACCTCCAAAACTCTAAGATAATAAATTTGTGTTGTTTTAAGCCACCAGGTGTTTGGGAATTGTTTATAGCAGCAATAGAACCTTAATATGAGACATAAAATCCTTTCTTAACTAAAATATCATTTATGATTTTACTATAATTTTAATTATACAATATAGTTATAATGTAAAAAACTGGTTTCTCCAGTTACTTTTACAAATAACACTGAAATATTGTTATTCCAGGAATGTGAGTAGCTTATTCATTTTCCAGGGGACAATTTGCGTGTTAATTGCATGCACTTTCACATGGAGTCAGTTAAAGGAAAATTTTAGTGTATTTAGGGGCATTTTCCAAAAGGGCTTTATCCTTTAATTAACTGTAAAATGCAAGATAAATGGTAAATTTTGAAAAGATAATGTGTAACTCAACAAAATAAAATAGAACTAATTACCTTTAGAATATATATGAATGTGATATTTTATATCTCATAATTATCACTAAATAATGATTCTTAAGCATATCTAATTACATATTTTAAATTAAACTGTTAATAATAACTGCACAGTAATCTGCACATTGCCTACATCATAATTTTTTAATCAACTCATCATAGATGAACACAGTATTTTGTATTAAAAAATGACAATTATAATATAACTATATATCATAATGCCTGTATTTCTGTGAAAACCATCTTGAAAACTATATGAGAGTGAAATTGCAGAGTCAAACTGTATACACAATTGTAAATTATTGGATGTACATAGCAAATTTTTCTCAAGAAGCTTTGAAATTAGGTATGATCTCTAGAATATCTTATAATCTTTATTTCATCAAAACTTCTGCAACATCTAGCATAATAAATCATTTTTTCTTTACAAACTAGTAGAGAAAAATAACATCAAGGTGCTTTAATCTGCATTCACTGAATTTGTGATATGAAAAAAGTTTAAATTGCTTTTTGTCCACTTATTATTTCTTCTTTCCCATTTCAGATAATAAATACCTGTTACTTCTACCTACTTATTTTTATTGAATTGATTAATCCTCTTCATATTTACTTTTAAGTAATTTGAATAAATGTTCTAATTACTTTGACAGAAAATATTAAATTATTTTCCAGCATATTTTGGGTGTTCAATAGTCACTTTTCTTGATTTTGCTCTCCATTCTTCACAGATACCATACTAATATGTGAATTCCATTTGTATTTTGAATTTTAATATCTCTAATGCAAATACCCTGGTCCTAATATTAATTTAATAATTTAAAATAATTGTTTACCTAATCTCAATCATTTGTAAAAAATATGCTGAAAGATGGCATAAAACTCAAAAACACTAGTTAATATTTGACAAATAAAGAAAATGTCAAAACCAAAATTAATCCCTCTCTATATCTGGCAAATTCTCCTCAGGTGATAAGCATGCTTGTCATAAATTGTCCAGGAACTATCTGTTCCCAGATTCTCAAACCCATTTTGTTAGCATCTTCTCTTATAACTCTAGCAGAATTTTCCTAGTGACTCCAATTAGCCAAATTTGGATCACGTGCCCATTTTTACCTCACTGTGTGAGTATATATGAGATTTTCAGGGCTTTGTTTTCTAAGCATAAGAGGAATCATCACTGATACTTCAATCAAGCACACAGCACTTTAGATTACAGTCAAATTTCACTATTTAACTTAGAGAAAAATACTTTTATATTTTCTTATAAATATGATCCCACCCATTTTTAGGCATATGGCGTATACTATATATTAGTATGGCGTATATATATACTATATATTAGTATATAGCGTATACTATTCTGCAACTTTTTCTGTTTGGTACATTTGTGTGACTTATAAATGTTAATACATAACTTGTTTATTTTCACACCTCTATGATTATACCTCAAAATATGTATTAATTCAATAATTCAAGGATATTTTGAAAGTCTTTAATTTCCTGTCATTGAAACAAAACTAAAAAGGATTTTCTCTAGGGTACAGAGCGAGGAGGCACGTTGTTCAAAGTGTATGCACAGCTTCAGTTTTATCAGATACCAAAAAATTACGCCACAAATTGCTTTTCTATTTTACATTCCCACAAGCAATGTATGTGAGTTTCCATTGTTCCAATGTCATGCAAAGCTAGTCCCATATGCACTAGCACTTGGGAGAAATTTATCAATGTCATATGGTGAGATGGGTTTATTTTAAAAAGAAAATATTGGCTGGCAAAAGAATAGAAAGATTCAACTTTTGTCCATTCTTCCCACAGAGAAGCATGCCAGGATTAAGGCTAGGGCAATTTGTGTGACACACGGTGTGGGCCTGTGTTCTTATAAAGGTACTCTGCGGACTTATTCTATTGCATTTGATACACTGAATGTGTGGACAATTTTATCAGTGAGGGTCACAAAGATCGTGTGGCACCAGAAAGTCTAGTTTTAGTAAGTGCTGTCTTGGAATAGCAGTTTCCAGTCACCAGGGGATCTTTAGTCAGTGGACTCTGAATAAAAAGCTGTTGTTACTGTGCAGACAAGGACAAAATAATTTCAATAGAGACATTGAGAGTTATCATCATGTATTTACAGAAGAGGATATCAAAATTGAAACTTCTTCACCATTTTTGATATTTTCTATTTATAATATAGCTTACACTTTCTTAATTAAAATTGTGATTTCACATATTTTTGATGAAAATCATTTTTAAGAAGGTGTTTTTACATTCTGCCATGAGATAACTTCATGTAGAAATTTTCAGTTATATAATGGGCTAATACCATGTGTTCACCAAATACTTATTGAATATTTACTATGTACTCAATTTATCATCATAAATAAAATGAGTTATTTTCTTCACTCAAGAAACTTACAATATGGTGAAGAAGACAGGTTTTTATTTGTATGTGTGTATAGAAAGAAAGATAGAATGCAGCTAATGGGGGTGGATGGGGATGGGAAAGTCAAAACTAATGTGTTTGAGAGTCCAAATGGGGTATAGAAATCCAGTTTGAGTGGATTTTCACGTTGAGGGTTTTTTTTTTTAATGATTTGCGAGGAAATTGGAGACAAAGTATTGAATCAGATTATGAAGGATTTGCTAGTCACTTTAAGAATTTGATGTTTAATTTAAACTTCAATGGAAAACAATGAGAAACCATTTAAAATATTTGAAAGGGAATAAGCAAGTTAATGTATGGTTTTAGCAAAGTAATTGAGGACACAGTATCAGGAAGTGATTAGTACAAAACAAAGCTATCACTGCATTCATTTAATTAGCTAAGAAATATATACTGCACTATATCGTGCACCTGCCATATGCCATATAGTGATCTAAGCATTTGGAAATCATCAGTAAACCAAGTAAAGAAAAATTTCTGCCCCACAGGTCTTACCTTCTAGTAGAGGAAGATAGAAAATAAACAATGCACGTGATGACCGGGTTAATTATACAGAATGTTAGAAGACAATTAATATATAAAGAAGAAAACAGAAATGTATGGGGGAACCAAGAGTGCTGGATAGGATAGGAAGGGAAAGTGGCTTTGTTGAAACAGTGATGATGGAAAAGAGACTTAATAGATGTAAGATTAGCCATGAATGTGTCAAGAGAAAAAGATGTCTGTACAGAGCTGGCCAAAGACCCACAACAGAAGTCAATCGACCATGGAATTTTCAAACATTTGACATTTGAGCAATAAAATCTTTCATAATAAAATAACTATATTTTATAATTATGATATAAAATTATATCTGAAAATTATCTTTACTAAATAAATGTTTTAATCATTCAAATATTAATATTTATTTAAATAGTTTTTATAAAAATATTGGAGGAAGGCTTATATATTTACAAATTATTTTCATAAGAAGAGACATATAAATTATTTCACAAATCATTAATTTTACAAAGTCTGATAAAATTATGATACACTTTATTTTAAAAAAAACTTTTCTTATTTTAATATTAGACAACTTATAGAAGGTGCCAATATTTTTTATAACTGAAAATGATGCAGATTGTGATAGTCTGTATTGTAAAATAATAGACCATTTTCCTTTATTCAATTATTTATTACAGGGAAGATTAGATGTATCCAAAATATTTAAGAATGGACAATATAGACAATAATTATTATTTATTCATAAATTTATTTAAGCCAAATTCTAAAAAAGCAGACAAGTGTCTGCCATCATGTTAAGCAACTGGATTCTTCAATATAAAGATGTTAATAGTAAAGCTAAAAAAAAAATCTCACATGATGTATGTGTGTGCCAGTTTAGCACTGTACATTACAAACTGCCTATTTCTCCATGATCATTCAGAAATTTTTGAAAATTTCTTGTCAATTTCTCTGAAATAAAGTCCATTTTCTATTCCAAAGTGAATTGAATTGTATTAGCATTGTATGAATACTTCCGAGAGTGAAAATGAAAACAATTGATTTTACAGTGGAACTGTTAATAAATAGCAAATCAAGATTTATTAAATATTAAGCATGTTCTTTGAAGTCTATGGCTACCAAGCTAGCACCTAATGAATTCGATGATAAAAATCAGTTTAAGCAACGAGGATCCTCAGGGCAACTGTCTTTTAGCCATTTAAATGTAGAACAGCTTCAAGAATTGATGGGGCTTTATTCTTTTCACCAGGAAAACAGAGCCTCAAAATTTCTTCCATCCCAAATTTTTATCTGAACTCTTATACTCAAATATTTTCAAGAACACCTTTGACAAATTATATAAAAGAGCAATGCCTGCCCAAACATACTGCCAAAGGATTACTGTACAATCTTTTCTCCACTAAATTGGAATCAAATACTGGTTTTGACTCCATTGATCACTAACTCCCTGACTAGTAGTCAGGGTAACTGGAACTGAAACTCCCTGGAAAACTCAATGTTATCTTTCATAGTTAATTATTGTGGTCTAGGTCATGCCTGTATCTCAATATCATAGTTCAAGTTCCATGCTAAATCCAAAAACTTGTTTATGTAATACATTAAAATTGTACAAATGCTGTAGCCTATTGTTTTATTTCACATATAGGAACACAATTTGGTCTATATTAAATGAATAGTAAAGGAGCCTTACGAAGTCAGTAGATGTTTAGAAAGTGAGGAATATATTATACAATGGCTCTTATAATGTGCCAGTAAAACACTTTTCCTTAAAAATCCCTATTCTTTAAAAACTGTGAATTTATATAACTAGATTCCTGAATCTTAGATTTTGCATAGTATCATAAGTCATTAAATATATGCTATATTGTGTCATGTCAGAAATCATAAATGATGTACCATGTTTGGAATCAATGATCTCAGAAATTTTTATGAAGACACATGAATTTATTTTCCAGCAAACTAATTATTTATAATATT
Organism: Avahi laniger; assembly: GCA_963575035.1. Lineage (NCBI taxonomy): Eukaryota > Metazoa > Chordata > Mammalia > Primates > Indriidae > Avahi > Avahi laniger. The sequence goes on along the minus strand of CAUYSK010061792.1, from coordinate 19,224 downwards.
AATATGCAAACCATAGAAAAAGAGAACAAAAATTGCATTTGCACATCTAAGATGAAACAACTAAAATTTCATCACATGTGTACCAATAATTATTAAATGCCAAAAACTGAAAAATATATGTAAGCAAAATAGTAAGAAAAATCAGTAAAGAACAAATAACTTAGATAAATGCCTTCATATTTACTTGATTGAGACATCAATTAGAAAATACATTTTAAATTTTTAAAAATATATCACCAAAAGTTAAAATTACCAATTGAAATTGCATTATAAAGCATATCACAATCTTAATAAAAAACCAATGCTAGCACATTAAATTTGGCTATATTGATAAAATAATAAATGCATCTTACATTTTAAAAGTGTGACATTTGATTTCATGTCCAAAAATTAAATATCCATGTCTATCATAGAGGGTGTCCCAAAAGTCTTCATACAAAGGAAAAATTTCATAATGAATATTTTGGTCAGTAAAGGTATATTTAGCTACAATTTTCCATTTTCCTTTTGCATAGGGACTTTTGGGACACACTGTATTATATGTGTGAAATAATTTTCATCCACTTTTTAAAGTGTTTTAATGATATTTTATCTATAATTTGGGGGGACTTATTTATTGACTAGATATTATTTACAAAAAGTGGCTACATTTTACATGAAAGACCATGAAAGATTCTACAGTAAACAAAATAATGTTGTCCTCCTTAGAGTACAATAACACCAAAATTTATTGATTTAAAAGGAAAATTTTGAATGAAATTCAAATTACATAATGGAAAAAAGAAATCAACCTGCAATATTGAAGGGTCAAAAGACGGCCCAATGTGAGCAAATTCGAAATGCCTAATCTCCCCCCGGTGTAACATAGTGGAAGGAAATCACTTCATACCCAAAGAAATGGGAGCAGTGGGCAGATACGCATGACATTCCCTGGTATGACCATTATCCCCATTATGCTGAAGCAGATGGGCAAACAGAATGATGGAATGTCTTTTTAAAGACTCAGTTATAGCACCAACTAGGTGCCTCTACCTTGTAGGGTTGGGGAAAGGTTCTCCCAAAGTCTATATATGCTCTGAATCAGTGCTCAATATATGATACTCCAATAGCTAGGATTCACAGTTTCAGGAATAAAACAGTATAAATGCGAATGGCACCACACACCATTACCTTTAGGGAACCCACTAGCAACATTTTTGCTTCCTATTTTTGTGATTTTATGCTCTTCTGGGCTAGAAGTTTTAGTCCTAGAAGGAGGAATGTTTCCAACAAGAGACATAATAACAATTCCATTGAATTGGGAGTTAGACCGCCAATCTGCTGCTCTGGGTTCCTCATGCCTCTTAGTCAAAAGTCCAGCGAGTCACAGTATTGGCTGAAGTGACTGATCTGGATCACGAAAGGGAAGTTGGGCTACCACTCCACAATGGAGGTAAGAAAAAATGTTTCTGGAATATAGGAGATCCCTTAGGGCTGCAGTCCCCAACCCCCAGGCTGCAGGCCATTACCAATCTGTGGCCTATCAGGAACTGGGCCACACAGCAGGAGGTGAGCGGTAGGTGAGCCAGCGAAGCTTCATCTGTATTGACAGCTGCTTCCCATCACCAGTATCACCACCTGCGCCAGACTCCTGTCAGATCAGTGGTACCATTAGATTCTTACAGGAGCACAAACCCTACTGGAAACCGTGCATATGAGGGATCTAGGTTGTGCACTCCTCATGAGAATCTAATGCCTGATGACCTGAGGTGGAGCTGAGACAGTGATGCTAGCACTGAGGAGTGGCTGCAAATATAGGTTATCATTAGCAGAGAGGTTTCACTGCACAAAGATCATAAGTCAATTGCTTGCAGACTCATATGAAAATCCTATCAGTGAGTGTCAAGTGACTATTAAGCTGGTGACAGGCTTTATAGTGGCAAGTAAGTTGATGTACTCCAATTGTACAGCTGCATCTGATGGCAGGCTTTAAATCAGAATCTGACTATTATTTTAGTCCACACATTGTCCACCCATTATTTTATTTACCAGTTCCAACTACACCTCTTTCCCACACTGCACACTTGTCTCACTCACAGTTTTGGTAAGCCCACAAGCTAACCCCAGCAAAAAGAGTAAAAAAACAAACGTCGCTGGAGAGCTTCTTTGAAAAGGGAGAAAGAACCAATGATGAGACAGTAGAAGACACTAAGACTGTCAACAAAACGAAAGCTACATTTAAAGAAAATACCAAGAGCCCTACTTAAATTATGGGTTCATTGCAACAGATGATTCACATTCTCCCCCACATTCTCTTAGCTGGGAGAATGTGGCTACCAGCTATCCAACAAAGCTCTGGAACCTTGAAAACTGTTTTCATCACCTGAAGACCAAGAACCCTGCATTAAAAGACAAGCCTTTGGAGTTTTTCAAAAGAAAAAAAAGTGAACACAAAGAACAGAAGCAATTACTGAAGGCCACAGCTTCATTAAATGTGCCTGTGCTGAGAGCATCATTCTTAGTGGCTAACTGCATTGCTAAAGCTAATAAACCCTTTACTACTAGTGAAGAGTTGATCCTGCCTGCTGCTAAGGACATTTGTCATAAAATTTTAGGAGAGGCTGCAGTTCAAAAGGTGGCAAATGCTCCTCTTTTGCCTACCACCATACGAAGATGAACTGAGGAAACAGCAGAGGATGTTGAGGCACAATTGTTAGAGAGAATTAATGAGTCACCATGGTATGCAATCCAGCTTGATGAGTCTACCAATGTTGACAACAAGGCAGCAAAGTTTGTTTTTGTGTGACCTATTTTTTAGTAGCATGTGCATGAGGATATGTTACAGCTGCAGAACTATTCAAGTCTTTGAGTGATTACATATCAGGAAAACTGAATTGGTCATTTTGTGTTGGTATATGCACAGATGGAGCTGCTGCCATGATTAGATGGTTTCACTACTCAGGTAAAGGAGGTCGCTTCTGTATGTGAGTCTACGCATGGTGTCATTCGTAAAGAAATGCTGGGTAGCCAAAAAATGTCATCTGAACTAAACAATGGTTTGCAGGATGCTTTTAAAATTGTCAACCACATTAAAGTATAGCCCCTTAACTCACGTCTGTTTGTGCAGCTCTGTGAGGAGATGGACACACAGCACACACATCTTTTCCTATACACAGAAGTGAGATGGCTTTCTAAAGATAGATCACTGGCCAGAGTTTTTGAGTTACAAGAGCCACTTCAGAGATTTCTTTTAGAAAAACAGTCACTACTGGCAGCACATTTCAGTGACACAAAATGGGTTGCAAAACTTGCTTACTTGTGTGACATCTTCAACCTGCTCAATGAACTCAATCTGTCACTTCAGGGGAGAACAATAACTGTGTTCAAGTATTGTTTTCCTGAGTGTAACTAGAATCAACAAGTCCCAATGATGCACACTGAATAGATTTATTTACTTTAAATCTATGTCATGCATTTATTCCAAAATTTAGAATGCAACTCATAAGATTTACAGCTCTGAGAAAACTCATAACTTAAAAAACATAACTTTTTGTTAATTTTCTAGATTGTATTATGTTCTATTAGCATACTCTAAAGCCAGTATTTGAGAAACACACTATGAGAAATATAATACTAGACAGTTTATTTTATGAAAAAAAGAACTCTTAAGGGTTTCATGAACATCCAGCAAAATAAATCATGTGTTCCTTTCATTAAAAGTTTTGAAATTGAGTTTTATGCCACATAGATGAAAGTTATTAGAATATTAAAACAACACCACCTGATTTAAATGCATACTTTCCCTCAGGCTCCCCCTGTTAAATCTTTATTGGTTTCTAACTATCAAGAATCGGGGTAGAGTTATTAATAATTTCTGACCTGAGGAAACAATATGCTCACACAAAATAAAATAAAATATTAATAAATTGAAATTAAAAACAACATAAAACTTTAGCTCACAGTGCAATATCTCCGCAGTCCTACTGAGAATGACAAATTAAGTCATTTCAGGAAATCAAATGTGTCTCTTTATGTAAGAATGTTTAGAAATATTTTACCATAGTCAATAGGAGTCCTCCTCAAGGGCCAACAATATATTCATCTTTTGAATGTTCTTCCATAAAACTAGATAATATGAGGTATTATTTAGGAATGTTTTACAAAGTAGTTAACATCTCATCGAACATTTATAGTGTGTGTCACAAGTACAATGGCAGAAAACCAAGAGTTGGGCTACTATTACCTATCCCCAGATTTACAATGGCTTTAAAAGAATTTAACCAATAGACTATAGCAGGAATAATGTATTAGTTTCACAACCCAGACCTCAATTCTGAAACCTGTTTCTTTGTTTATTTTCTCTGAGTACACAACTTCCATTCTGTGAAGAACTCTCAGCAGCCCTGTGGAGAGGATGATGTGACTAGAAAGTGAAGCTCCTAGCTGACTATTTGTACTTATGTTTAATATTTCTTATTTGCTAACGTAATCATTGTTACTAAGAATTAAATATGAAACATATTTAAATATGTGGATGCTTACAAAGAAAAGTGAGTTTTATATATTTTTATGCAGAAAATATTAATGTTTCACAGAAACACTTGTATGTAGATATATTTACCAATTCTTGCAGTATTGTTTTGGTTTTAATTAGAAGGGCTGAATCTGTTCACAATTTTTTCTTGCATTATGAAGTAATAATCTGTCTACAGTAGAAATATAAAGGATTTGAGATGATAAAGTACATATGAAAAGAGAGGAATAAATGACTTGGAGAAGTGGCAGTGAATTAAAGCTCAATATTCTTTATTATAGTACAAATGCTAAGCAAGGAAATAACTAAAAGAAGGGAATTGGAATGTTCCTAACAGAAAGAAATGTTAAATGCCTGAGGTGATGGATACCCCAATCACCCTGATTTGATTAATTCACATTGTATGCCTCTATCAAAACATGTACCCTATAAAGATCTACAACTATTATGTATGTAAAAATTAGAAAAATAAAAGGAATATATTGAAGTTCCATGAAGTAATATTGATCCATGACTCTCATGGCACATAATATCTCACTTGACATATAATATGTCTTCCATACTTTTGTTTATAAAATAAAATTATGAGATATATTAGAATCCAATCATGATTGGGTTAATATATTTGAAACCTTAAAGGGCCATTTAATTTTAGATTTTTGGAAAGACTTTAGTCAAGCAAATATGCAAAGACTCAATAAAGAAGTTTAGTAATGTTGGGAGGTGAAAATGATGTAAAATCTATCATGGTGATGGTTGCACAACTGTGCGAATATGCTATAAAACATCCAAGTTTTCACTTTACATTTGTGAATTGTGTTATTTGTGAATTACATACCTCAGTGAAACTATTATTTAAGTAAATGCAGATACCTTTCTCTGACTGGTAGCAGAAGAGAAGATCAGGAAATGGTAGCATGAGGGGTATTGGACAGATTATCACTGGCTTGCAAAGGAAGGGAAAACATGAAAATGAATGCAAGTGGCTTCTAGGGACAGAAAATAGACAGTGACTGTCAGCCAGCAAAGAAACGGGGACCTGAATCCAACCACTTTATTTTGACACAAGTGAACACAATTTATCAACAATTTGAATGAGTTTAAAAGAGGATACTTTTTCAAAGCCTTCATATAAGAGCCTAGCCTGGCCAACATGTTGATTTTGCACGTGCAACACCCTAATCAGAGAATTCATTTAAGTCTGCTTTGACTTTTAATTTGCAGAACCAAGTTACAAGGTATTAATGGATGTTAGTTTATTCTACTGACTTGAACAGATTAAGAAGCAAATGAAAAATCCAAGTGAATCTCTAAAACAGAATTATCTGTATTTTCCATGTAGCATAGGGGGAATCCATTATAATAATCTTTCATTTTTTTCTCTTCTGAGAAGAAAGGAAAATTTCAATTGTTAAAGAGTAAAACTAAACTAACAAGACTGACTCAAACATAAGATGTGATGGTAAAATTTAAAAATATATCTAACTTTTGACATGAGTTAAAAATTTCATTTGGGTAAATTATCCAATAAAAATCCTGAGAAAATATAAAACTGAGATTATTGAACCGTATCAGAAGGCTGGTTCAATAAAAATCAAAACATTGCTTGGAAATTAAAAAAGAAATCTTTTATTCGCTTTAATTAGTTCATGAAAATATCCATAAACCTCAGAATCTTTGAAACAAATCCCAGGAGACTACAGTACAAACAATAAAAAGGTTTCATTTGTTTTATAAGAGACTTATGGCTTCTGCATTCTGCTAATTACTAGCTACTTCATGAGAAATATGTAAGCTATTATGTTTCTTTAAAATTAAGATTATGTCATTTGTCTCAAAGGCTTATTGTGAGGTTAAAACTAAATATATGTTTTTATAAATTATCTCTATTAATATAAAAAATATCAACAATAAATAAGAATATTCTTTAATTATTGAAATAAAAGAGTACACAAGACTTCAAGGTTGGTTAAATAAGAAAAACAACAATTTTACCAAAATATCTTACTATGTTATTTACAGAAGTATGGTAAATACACTATGGCTGGACATTAAGACAGAGAAAATGGACTAAATGTATGGCTGATATTTGGACTTCCAAACAAGTAAGAAACAGCAGCATCAAGTGCTGTTTACAAAAGATGAGGCTGATAGAGCAGAGTTGCAGGGATGTGATTCATCGACTATATTTAGAAATATAAATTCAACAATGATCTCTAAAACTGTATTGTGGAATAAATCTGAGATTAATAATAGAACAATTCAATCCGAGCCTTGATATTTATAGGCTAGACAGTTATGCAGACAGCAGATAAAATGAACACAAATGAAATGTCGAAGGCAGTAGAAAAAGTATGCACATTAGAAAGAGAAGGTAGCATGCAAGCTCATTTGAGATGCAGAGCCTGCAGGGATTCTCTGAAGTGCAAGAGAGTAGCCCCTGGTGATGTTTGAAGAGACGTTCTCCTGCAGGCCCAATATACTATCCTTGTCATTACTGTGCTCTTTGAGCTGACATAAGACTTTAATAATACCAACTGTGGCTATCTGACATAACCCAAATTGTTGTCTATTCTGAAGCCAATACTACTTTGGGAGTTCTTTCGTAAGAAGAAGAATACTGAACTTTTTAGTAAGAAATGAGGTTTAGGCATTTAGATCTGTTTCTGAAAGTGAATCATTTCTGCAAAGATGCTTTCTTTATCAATTATTGTATTCAAAGGAATGGTATGGGAAAGCCTGACCACTTATCTAATGTTGAGAGAGGCCATATAAAATTTATCATTACTATGTGTGACTGTCAAAATGTCTTAGAACTTATTTATTCACTAGAGAATATAAAATATCTTTTTTCCTAGTGTCTTCTAAACTTTATATATATTCAATATGTCTGAATTTTTATGATTGGTGTTTTTGAGGCTTTGCAATATGAAAATTCTGACTCACAATGGGGCTATGTCCTAGTAAATTTATTGTGTTTCAAAAATATCATAAGTCAAAAATGCATTTAATACCCCTGATAAGCTCATGATAAAGTAAAATGATTATAAGTTGAACCATCGTAAGTTAGGGACTATCTGTACTTTAAGATATAATACAGACCCTGTTGATTTCCACACAGTTTAAGAAAGCAGAACTTATTCCCCCCAAAATTAATGGAACTGACTTCTGCAAAAAGAGAAACTGGCTATTCTGAGAACTAAAAGCAACAGATAAAGTCTTTTAGGCCCACATTTTTAAGATTGTATCAGACGGCTCAACAAAAGACAACAGTGAAAGAAAATGAGTCAATTTTTAGTATTTTTGGACTGCGAGGCAATAAAAATAATTGTTATCCTGTCAAGACTATGTACTACATTTTGTGCTAGGAACTGTGGAATTATGGATTCTGAATTACTAACATTCCATATTTATTAAACAGCTACAAAAATTTATTTTACCAAGTACCTACTCTATAACACATTTTTTCTCAGATATTGTGCAAAAAAATGAAAACAAAAATTCCTGCATTTATGGAACGAATATATAGAGACAAACAATGCATAAATAAATTTGCTAAGTATCTACTAGTATCAATGGTTATAATTACATTGGAGAAAAATAAAGCAGATGACGTGGATAGAGAGATTTGTAGAAAAAGAGAATACAATTTATATAATAATCTACGTGGGCAGAAAAGAATTCAAGGAGGACATAGAATTTGCACAAGAATTGAGAAGCACAGAAAATGAGAATTAAGATTGAGAGGGAAGGGTTATGGCCACCAACAACTGCAAGGATAATGGCTCAATTTTATCACATCAATAATATCATGGGCACATCTTACCTTTGGTTGCTTTGCAGATAATAAGAGCTAAGGCTGTCTTACTCTTCAGAAATTGTAATGGCTTTTTTATTTGTCTGGATTTTTCCTAATAAGCCCTAAACTTCTTGAGGCCAGTGGGTATTCTTAATCTTTCCATCTTCATCATCTTTCATGGTTTATCTTGGGTTCACTATAAATTAATGGTTAATGATGTTGATGTTTCAAAAGTTCCTTTAAATGGAGATTCTTGCCCATCCAGCTATTCTCTCAGTTCAGTTTTTATTCAATCACTTTGCTCAGAATTATTGTGTGTAATACATTGATATCTACCTGCCCCCTGTCTATCCCATGCTGCTAAATACATCATAAATACTTGCAACTGAGGCTTCAAATATATAATAAGAGTAGTAGGGATTATAAAAATGAGTAGATCTTTTTACATTGTTTAAATATTGGCATATTTAACAGTAATTCTATCATTATCCTCCTTAAAATTAATTTTAAAATTCTATCACAAGTAAAACAGTCTTCTTAAATGTTTCTTTGTGTACCATGTGTATTCTTTATTGATAAATTTCTATAAACTTGAAAAATTAAGCTATTCTATACATTATATCAACTGAGTGGTAGTAAAAATTTAGTTAATTCTCCTAAATGCTAGACTCCAAAATTTCCCTATTCACGATAGTATGTTTGATGCTTTCCAAGTATACAAGACCTGGTCCTGAAGTCTATATGGATTAAATGTACAGTATTTAGGGAAAATTGAAATTAAAGAACTCAAACAATGAAAATGACACAAATCATGATGAGTAAATATCTTTGGAAAAACTGGAAGAATAAACTGAGTCATAACAGGCATTTACTATCTCTGTAATCAAGAATCAGATAAATGAAACCTACCTCTCCAATTCCAAACCATTTACCCAGGAATTTTTGAAAGGGATTGATAATCAAGATCTTGTTAAGGATGTTTCCTGAATTGTCCACTACTTCTTTAAGTGATAAAAATGGAGCCCATCTAAATACAAAAATTTAGTCTTATTGGAATCATTAAGAAGAAAGCCTCATTGGGGTAAATACATATTAGGTAAGAAGTTAGGGAAAACCTTGAAATGCAGAGATGAGAGAAAAGAGATGCTAATTAACAGGAAATATGAATAAAAGTACTGTTATGGGAAAATGAAGATTGTTTTCAGAAAGTAGCTAGTAGTCTACTTTTGGCCACATAATAATGAATTTATAAGAGAATTAGTGTACTAGACAGAGTCTACATTATAGTTACAAATAATTCAACATAGCATTTGCAATTACCTTTGTAGGAACAATGAAATTGTTTAAAGTAAGTTACTTATTTTATTGTAAATATGAACTATATTGGTCATTGCTATCTTTAATTGAGGACTGTTTTTGTGACAAATGAATTCCTAAATCATTTACCTATTATATATTTAAACTTCATAACACACCATGAGGTAAGCATTATCTCTATTTTATACATCTGATAAATACGTTGGCATGTATAGAGGCTACTATTTTTCTTCTTATAAATTGATTCTAATTTACTGTTAGTAAAAATATATTTACATTTAAAGTTAATGTACTCTTTAAATAGCAAATACATTTTAAAATTTTATTAATTTTAGATGTAAATATATGGAATCAGAGCACAAATTGCATGAGAAGTGAATAAAATTAACTATTGTAAAGTTGTCACATTACATGTGAAGTGGAATACTATTAATATGATGTATATTGTGATAATTTATAGATGCTTTCCATAATCTATGGAGCAATCATGGGAAATAATACAAATCAGTATAGGTTTAAAAAAAAAAAAGGCTGTAATAGTAAGGGAAGAAAGTTATACAATTTAAGTAATTTCTTAAAGAACAGGAAATAGATGGGATCTAAAGTGACAGAAGATATTTTTGTACATTCACATGTACACACACACAGACTTCTGCAGATCTATATGCATAATTGTGCAACTCGAAACTTACAGTTCCTGAGGCTTGTACCAAGGTGACCACTTGGAAAACTGCCAAATTAAGACTCTTTTGTTCATTGTGTTATTCATTGGTGTACACCAAGCACTTTGAGGAATTTCTAGCATATAATACATGATTGATAAATATTTTTCCCATAAACAAATGCCAATTCCACCTAAAGCCAATGTGGCTACCTGGACAGATTGCTGGATGCAGTATAACAGTATGACAGAAGTCTGTGAGATGAGGGTCCTCCTTTTCTTTAGTGGGCATCAGTAACTCTCTGAAGTCCAATCTTATCTTTCTAACACCAACCTATATTCACAAATATTTTACACACACATATATATATATATATATTTGGGCTGCCTATGAATCAACCCAATTTGAAAGAGATTTGACCAACAGTTCAATTCCTGTGAATATTTTTTGGCAATTATTTATACTGATGAATGTCTTAATTTCCCCACCTGTGCTTTTTATACTGTTGACTCTTGAGATTGAACTCGTCCACTGTTTTTCCTACCCAAATAATAACATCCATTTTTCTGAGAACATTATGGGAAGAAATTTTCTACAGTTATTGTTACATTTAAATTTTCCTTATACCAAACTTGTTTGATCTAAGGCTATTCCTTGAAATTTTCAGTGTTCTTCTAATAATTTTTTTTACTCTCTTGCATTTTTTTGGAATTATTATATTCAAAATAAATTTTTTATTATAGATATGGGAAATAGAACATGGGAAGAGACATTGGGCAAATGTGAAAAATGTTTCATCTGGATCCAAAACCAAATATAACATGTTTAAAAAAATAAAATTTAAGTTTAAATGAATGACATGTGTTTCTTGTAGCTTCTTATGCAGTTTCAAATGAGTGTTTATTTTTATATAATATTGTGGTAGGATTTATTTATTTTCCTTAAAGATTTATAATAATCTCCTCTATGACTTATTCTTCCCATAATCGAATTCCAAACTTAAAGTCAGGACCAGCACAGCCTATTCACAAATAAAATTTTATTAGTTGTCATGGAAAAACAGTAGCAGCTCAGTCTTAGCTGAGCCTTACTTCTTGATCTACTCTAAAATGGTACTTCATGCATAGAAAGTGAATGTGGTACTTGTTTTATTACCTGTGTACATGTTCTAGCCTCACGTCTCACTATCGGTCATGAAGTCTCAGTGTTATGCAGTCCTGCTTTACACTGTGACTGAATTTCCTGCTAGTATTTCTAACCATACATATATTTTCTATTTTTTTAGTATCAGGATTCCCATTACCAACCAGTGTTTGAAACTGTTGTCTCCTTTTCAAATGCCTCTGCTTGAAGTCTTAACTCTCTTGCAGGATTTATGACAGTCTTTTACCAACCAGAACCTTAAAACTAACTCTCTCCTACATTTGCTGTGTCATATTATGTGATGCCATTGTGTGTCCCCCTGTACACTGGTTCATAAATTATAGAAAAAGTCATTTTGGCACATATACCTGTTGATTCAGCCTCACGATATATATATATATATATATATATATATATATATATATATATATATATATATATTTTATTTCAACATATTATGGGGGTAAAGATGTTTAGGTTATGTATGTTGCCCTTGCTCCCTGCGCCTCCCCCCAAGTCCGAGTTTCAAATATGTCCATCCCCTGGATGGGGTGCATTGCACTCTTTGTGTATGCATATACCCGTCCCCTCTCCCCTCCGCCTCCTTCCCCCTTCCCCCTCCCCCGCTCCATGCCCAACATCCAATATATGTTATTCACATATGTGCACTTATGTGATGGTCAGTTAACACCAATTTGATGATGAGTACATGTAGTGCTTGTTTTTCCATTCTTGGGATATTTCACTTAGTAGAATGGGTTTCAACTCTATCCAAGAAAATACAAGAGGTGCTATATCACCATTGTTTCTTAAAGCCGAATAGTACTCCATGATATACATATACCACATTTTATTAATCAACTCATGTATTGATGGATACTTGGGTGGTTTCCCACGTCTTTGCAATTGTGAATTGTGCTGCTATGACATTTTATTCTAAATATCAAATGGTATGGTATTCAAGTGTGGAAAAAATAAAACATTAAATATTCTAGTGCTTTCTAAAAATTGAGTTTTGGGAAACAACATGCTGACATGTACATCATATTTCATACATATGAAAATAGCTATGGGGTTTTATAATGCTATGTATTTATAACAGTGTATTGTGTAGCTTGAAGCAAGATTAGCTAATAAGATTTTTCATAAGCTTTCTGTTAATTAAGCACATTAAAAACAATTACATGAACAGATTCTATTCAAAAAGCCTTCTTATGTAAGCTGTGGATTTTTCTCTTTCAATCTAATGTTGCTGTTAACTTTCAGCCAAAGATAATGCCTTCCTTTGGAGATGATTAATTTGATCTGGTTTATCCAGACTATTTCTATCTTTTCTTTTAATATAAATAATGCAGAGTACTTCTCTAGATATGGAGACTGTCTCTTGCTAACTGAATCTGTGACTTTATTTTTCCTCATTAACAAGGTAATTACCCTACTGTTAACATATTTTTACTGTAATATTACCTGATCATAAAATATATTTTCATTTAACCTATAAATTAAAGTGTTTTGTTTTTTTGTTTTTTTTTTTGAGACAGAGTCTCACTGTGTTGCCCAGGGTTGGGATGCCGTGGCGTCAGCCTAGCTCACAGCAACCTCAAACTCCTGGCTCAAGCGATCCTACTGCCTCAGCCTCCCGAGTAGCTGGGACTACAGGTATGCGCCACCATGTCCGGCTAATTTTTTCTATATATTTTTAGTTGTCCAATTAATGTCTTTCTAATTTTAGTAGAGATGGGGTCTCGCTCTTGCTCAGGCTGGTCTCAAACTCCTGAGCTCAAACAATCCGCCTGCCTCAGCCTCCCAGAGAGCTAGGATTACAGGCGTGAGCCACCGTGCCCGGCCTAAAATGTTTTTTTTAAAATCGTGATAAGAACAGTTAACATGAGATCTACTTTCTCAGAAAACTGTAAATGTACAATAAAACATTATTAACTATGAGTACTATGTTGTACTAAGATCTCCAAAATGTATTTTATTTTTCATAACTGAAAATTTACACCAGTTGAACAGCAATACCCCTTTCCTTCTTTCCCCAGTCCCTAGCAACCAACATTCTACTCCTTCTTTATGAGTTTGACTATTTTAGATTCTTCTTATAAGTGGAATCATGCAGTATTTTTCCTTCTGTTCCTGGCTTATTTCACTTATCATAATGTCCTTCAGGTTCATATATGTTCTTGTATATGACAGGATTTACTTCTCTTTGAAGTCTGAATAATATTTCATTGTATGTATATTCATATTATTTATCTGTTCATTTATTAATGGACATTTAGGTTGTTTTCTACATCTTGGCTATTGGGAATAAAGTTGAAATAATCCCATAAGAGAGTAAATATCTCCTCGGGACCTTGATTTCAATTATTTTGAATATATACCCAAATGAGTGATTGTTAGATCATGTGGTAGTTCTATTTTTTATTTTTTGAGGAAACTCCAAATAATTTTCTATGGTAGCTATACCAAATTATATTTCTAACAATACTGTACGAGGGCTCCCATTTGTCCACATCCTCATCAACATTTATCTCTCTCTCTCTCTCTTTTTTTATTGGTAATAGCCATCCTAACAGGTGTGAGGTGCTATCTCATTGTGCTTTTGATTTGCATTTTCCTGACAGATATGATGTTGACCATATTTTCATATTCTTGTCAGTCATTTGTATGTTTTCTTTGGAGAAACGTCTACTTAAATTTTTCACTATTTCTTATTGAATTATTATTATTATTTTTCTATTGAGTTGTAAGAGTTACTTATATATTTTGGATATTAATCCCTTATCAGATATCAGATATATGTCCTACATATATTTTCTCTCATTACATAGGTTGTCTGTTAAAGTGTCCATCCTTTAGTACATGGTCACAAGACAAAGATTCTTTCTTAGGCAGTTGGCATGCATACAGGGCGCAAAGAAATGCAAAGCTGGTGGGAGGGAAGACCTTGAAAAGCACAAACAGTAAAGTAGATTTAACTATGAAGCTGAATTTGAGAAGAAATTAGATTGGACGAATTTCAAATGCTACGTGAATAGCAAGATAAACTGAACATTTGTCCTCTATTGGAATCTTTGAGATTGTCTGATCCTCAAAATGAATTCTCATGTGTAAGAGGTCTGCATTTGTTCTGGGACTCCTGCAAAACCAAATTCTTAGATAACTTCAATTATTTTTTTGTTTTGTTTTCAGACATTCTTATTATAAAGTAGCTATTTTCAATAAATAAAAGCATAAGTAAGTAATATATGTATATTTTACTCCAGGCAACATGAAATAGATGATGTAGGTAACAAAGACAAGGTCCAAATAATAAGACTGGTAAAATTCAGACTTGCCTCAAGACTTTACTCTTTTTGGTATTTCGTGCATAATGTTCACAGATTTAGCCCCTGAGAGAGGCATTGCGTTAAAGGGAGTTCACTGGTGATGTGATATTTTTAACCAAGAGAATCTCACTATCCTTTGTTCAATTAATGGTTGGTTTATATACTTACGTGATTATTTATATTGTAGAGAGGCTAAGACAGCCATATAAATTTTTCAGTTTTGAGAAAATTACAATAATTTTCTTTAGCCTTTTGTTCATGATTAAGCCAAATATGTAATATCACTGTTCTTTCGATTCTGAGCCAGCAAGGCGAAGCCTGTGGTGGGAAATATTAAATAGGAACTAATGCCAGGTTTCAATTATATTTTTGATAGCAAGAAAAGGCCATAAAAACCCCCACAAACTTACCAGGGCAAGACAGCTAATAATTGTACATGGTAGATATTAAAATGGCTAATCTCAAAGCTTATGTGTATGTTTGTGTTAAGTTTTGAAACATATTGAATATTTAAATGTTTTGGTTGAAACAAGTACAGTAGCAAACATCCTTTTGAGAAAGGGTCATATGTTTATTGTTGGTTTTAAAATTATAAATTTTAGACATCTCAGCTCCCTTCTACAACTTATTGACTATTCTATATATGCCAACAGAATATTAGGTGCTTCTGGGTAACAGTGTGTTGTTCCTCTGTAATTAATCCTGTAAGATCAGTAAAACTCTTCTTCATAAAGGGAGCCCAAAATGCTGAGGAATAGACTTGAAATTAGTTTGAAATTCACACATTTACTTTATTGTTTTTTAAATTTTATCTTATTTCAGAGTGTTATGAAGGTACAAACGTTTTGGTTACATAAATTGCCTTTGTACAGTTTGAGTCAAAGTTACTCATCCATTTACTTTAAATAAAGACCATGGCAACCCTGTGTATGTCACAAACTGTGAAGATCCTATGAGTTTACCCTACATACTAGCCAATATTATAAATGAGGACCAAAAAACACAAGATTCCTGGGTTAGAGACAAAGTAGGACTTTATTACTCGTCGTGTACTGAACAGCTTAAGCTTTCTAATTGTACCAGCTCTCCTGGACTCCAGGTCCTGGAGCAGAGTGAATACTGTGCATGTAGTTGTTTTCATCATAGTTGAGGAAATGCCAATTTAGCATTCCTAAATCTTTTATAGTGGGCTGCAAGCAAATCTGTTCTACATTTGTACCAGAGAGAAGCATTGTCTTTATTATACTGTATAGTAAAATAATTCTTCCTTTTGCTCTAGTGCAAATACTATCTATTCCTTCAATGTATGTTCGCTGTACACACATTCTTAAAAAGATAGAAAACAAAAAGGTGGTCAGTTCCTTACTTGCGTGATATGAAGGAACACAAGAGACCGTCTCAGCAATGTGCATATTTTCTATGCTTTTATTATAGCATATTTTATCTTACACTGTAAGTGTTCATTTGAATGCCTTCTTAACAGTAATGGCACTCTATTCCCTTAATGATTTTGAATGCTGAGTATGTAGAAAAAAATTTTTTAAAGTGGTCAATATTTTTAAAAGAATAAATGTAATTTCATCTAATAAAATGAAAAAGAGTAAGAATAGTAATTTCAGAATTCTACTAGCAGACTAGTCCAAATCCCTTTTACCGAGAGCCAGCTCTGTCCTGAAAATAAAAGCAAATTCAAAAGAATTCAGTTTCTTACACTGAAGTGGTAAATGTGAGCAAACTTGGGTTTAGAAACAATAAAAAGGTCATCTAGTTCTGAAATCGTGTAAGTGTTGTACTTCTTGTGGCTTATTTACTTCTGAAGAATGTGATTTCTTTTAAAAAGGATATATAGCTGGTTGAGCGTACTGCACTCTAACGAGACATAGTCAATTCATCTCCTGCATTTCTAGAATGGGAATTCCAAGTACTACAAATACTTGGACCAGATCCTCTCAGCTCAGGAACAGAGCTCTTCACAGTCTGACCTTAATTTATGTTTACAAGCTTGTCTTCTGCTACTCTCCTCCAACTAAACAATCAAACCAACTACATGCATTACAAATATAATATCCCGCTTCTGTGCTGTGATTCAGGATTCTCTCTTCATTCAACAAACCAGTACTTCTGTTCTTTACTGTAACTTCTCTAGAATCGCTATATAAACTTCCCTTATGGAGTACTTTATTCCTGTTTTGAATTCTCGATATTTGTTTGTGTGTCATGTACTTATACTAGACATTAGTTTGCATGTAATAGCAGTTTAAATAAGACATGGTAAAACTCCAGTGAAGCTATATCCTGTTACAAAGTGTCTTCTTCATTCTTAATCTAAAATAACACTAGGAATAAATGTTTTATTTACAAGTTAATGCAAAGAACCTCCAATTTCCATGAATCCTATATATTTTTAAAACTTTCAATATAATTTGAATATGTATGAAAACATAACAGATTTGTGGAAGCTAAAATAATAAGCACTAGGGACAATGTTAATTCAACTAAATTATTTCATAAATTTATTGTTAATCCATTTAAAAGCAACATTTTTTCTTTCACATTGTATCTAGAGAAAAACAATTTCAAAGATATTTGTAAAATAATAATTTAAGCAATGCCATTTACACATGTAGCAACGTTACACTTGTATCTCATAGATTTATACCAAAAAAAGCAATACTCATTAATATTAAAAGGCTACGAATTAGTTCTACCAAAATTTTAAATGTATTTTGAAAAGTACAATCATTTTAAACTTTTGGTATATTATTCAATAGACCAATTAGTAGAAACAAATAGGTAGACATATGCATATAATATTCAAATATATATGAAATGCTGATAAATTAATATATGGGTGATTAATTTAATATTTGGGACTAATAGAACACCACCACTAAAAAATTACAGGCTTACTAATTACTTTATCACAAAATTAATTCTAGGTAGATAGAGATTTAAATATGACATAATAATAATGTATCTTCAATAAATTTCAAAATATGAAACTGTTACCAGAAGTAGTCACATAATCCATAAGTCAAATAAAAAATTTTGTGTGTATATATACTTGAATCATGTATTATATGAATATATGCATAATCCATAAATATAGATTGATTATCCCTTATCCAACAGGTTTGAGACCAAAAATGTTTTAACTTTCAGATTTTTTTGGATTTTGGAATATTTGGTTACACATAATGAGATACCTTGGGGATGGGGCTATAGTCTAAACATGGAATTCATTTGTTTCATATATACCATGTACACATATCCTAAAGGTAGCTTTATTTTTCTTTGAGGATGCTGAGTAAACTGTATTGTGCTCCGCATTTTGACTTCAACCCTTCACATGAAATGAGGTATGGCTTTTTCATTTGCGGCATCACGTCAGCACTCAAAATTTGTTGACTTTGGAGCATTTCAAATTTCAGATTTTCAGGTTAAGGGTGCTCAACCTGTGTATACAATTTATATATATATATATGTATAATATGTGTGTGTGTGAGAGAGAGAGGAGAGGAAACAAGTATTCATTAATAAGGGACTAATATTTTTAGCAATTTCTAGATTCTTGTATATTTTTCTAAGTTTATTATTATTTTATTTATTTTCACAACACCCATATCTGACCCATCTCAGTAATATTCTAAATGTGTGAATCAGAACACTAAGATACCAAGAGGCTACATAGCTTACTGAAGAACTGAGGTAAGGAGTAGGGGAACTTGTTAAAAAAAAACAACCTATACTGTCTGGCTCCTGAATGCCAGCTCCCAGTTACTGTATTTTATTGCTCTTATGACACATAAAAACAATATAGTAGTATTCATCATTAAAAATAATAGACTTCCAAGTTAATCATACAGAAATATTCACTCATACATGCATAAACATATGCACATGTATATAGCAAAAAAATAAGATTTAAAACAGCATATATTTTTGTTTAATCTTATAATCTTTGTTTAAAAATGGGATGTGTGTGTGTGTGTGTGTGTGTGCACTTTATCTAAAAGGATACACAGTCAGTTACATAGTTCATAATTGAAAGGGAAGCTGATGTGACTGGATGTCAGAGGAGAAAGAACAAAAATATATATATATTGTAATAGTATATTTATTTTTACTAAATGATGACATTAACTTTTCCTAAAAATTCACATACTATAAATATCGAATTAAAAAATATAGCTGAGGCCGGGCGCGGTGGCTCACGCCTGTAATCCTAGTACTCTGGGAGGCCGAGGTGGGCAGATCGTTCTGACCTCAGGAGTTCGAGACCAGCCTGAGCAAGCGTGAGACCCCGTCTCTACTAAAAATAGAAAGAAATTGGCCAAAACAACTAAAAATAGGAAAAAAAAATAGCCAGGCATGGTGGCACATGCCTGTAGTCCCAGCTACCTGGGAGGCTGAGGCAGAAGGATTGCTTGAGCCCAGGAGTTTGAGGTTGCTGTGAGC